>ML434843.1:32185-82595 GCA_005239525.1 Nicotiana knightiana | reverse complement strand
AAATCTTAGGAATTAAAAAAAGATGTCTTCTTTTTCTTCTAAATTAGTAGTAGCTCTTATGGTTAGTGCTTTTGCTATTGCAACTGCGGGTAGTATTGACGAAAATTTTGAAATAACATGGGGTGACGGCAGAGCAAAGATGCTAAATAATGGAGAGCTTCTAACTCTATCACTTGACCAAATCTCAGGCTCAGGTTTCCAATCCAAGAATGAATATCTCTTTGGTAAAATAGACATGCAGCTCAAACTTGTCCCTGGCAATTCTGCTGGCACTGTTACTGCTTACTATGTAAGTGTTTTCATTTCCTTCTTTTTTTCATTTTTTAGCTAGCTAGTTTATATGTTTATTGAGTTGAAATAAAATTGATTTTCTTGAATTTATTGCAGTTGTCATCACAAGGACCAACACATGATGAAATAGATTTTGAATTCTTGGGAAATCTAAGTGGTGATCCTTATACTTTGCATACTAATGTATTTAGCCAAGGCAAAGGCAACAGAGAGCAACAATTCCATCTTTGGTTTGACCCTACTGCTGATTTCCACACTTATTCCATCCTCTGGAATCCACAACGCATCATGTAAGTTAAAGAACTTGACTTTTTTCTTTCAAAATCTTTGACTTCTGAGGTCAATGTTGACATGGGATTTTCTTGTTTTTTTTGGTTGAACAGATTTTATGTGGATGGAACACCAATTAGAGAATACAAGAATGCAGAATCAATTGGAGTGTCATATCCAAAGAATCAACCAATGAGAATATACTCAAGTTTATGGAATGCAGATGATTGGGCTACAAGAGGAGGACTTGTTAAAACTGATTGGAGTAAAGCACCCTTTAGTGCTTCTTACAGAAACTTCAAATCTGCAACTTCAACTTCTGCAGCCACCAGCAATTCATGGTTGAATGAAGAGTTAGATAATACAAGTCAAGAAAGGCTGAAATGGGTGCAGAAGAATTATATGGTTTATAATTATTGCAATGATTCCAAGAGATTTCCACAAGGATTTCCTGCAGATTGTGCTATGTAATAGCTGTGACCTTGAAAAAGGATTATAGGATATATTCTTTTATTTATAATCTCTATTGTAACGATTCTTTTATTATATTGTTTTGTACCAAGTAGAATAAAAGAAATTTCCTCCTTGTCATTCTCATGCCTCATTTCCTTTCGGTTTAAACTTTATAACATTGATAACTGACAGGTTAAATTATAGGTTAAGAATTATCAATGCTTATTAAATAAATTCTTTTGCAATTACTTTTTAAGTGACTTGATGTGTAAGTCATTCTTAATTTTGTGCATACAAGTTCGGTTAGAGACTAATCAAAACCGCAAAGACAGTTGCATTAAATTGTAAAGGCGGAGCTAGGATTTAAGTATATATGGATTACCACGGAACTATAACTCGTCTTAATTACTGAATTCACAATTAAGTATTTATATATATTTAATGAATTTTTGATTACAAATACAAAATCTAATAAAAGTTTACTAGGTCCGGTCAATCCCATAGCTAATACTCTAGCTTCAGGAAGAGGCGTGAGGACCTGGTAAAAATACTATAGACACACAATAACTTTTTTCCCACTCGTCTCAATTGTTCCTAAAGAGGAACTTCAAAACAAAAGTATGGAGGTCCATGGTCGTGAGCTCTTTTTTGAAAACGCTAACTCGAATCTTAAGCATGCACATAACTATACTAATTTATTATTATTATGATAACTTAATTTAAGAGAATATATATTCATAATATCCATTCTGCCACATATTCATAGCACAAGCCAAGGATCTTCCACAGGAACCCTTGTTGGTTCTGAGGGACAAAGGAGGCTAGGTTAGCTGAAAGATGGCTATTAGTGATGACCCGAAAGGTCATCTTGTGTTTTAGAACTCGATTCCGCGCTTTTTGGTCTTAAAAATATCATTTTTACCCTCTTCGATTTACGTGCGGAGTCCATGCATGTTTCCTGAAAGCTTTTATGTGAAAATTGATGAAATAATAATATTTGACCTTAAAAGTTGATTTTAGATGACTCCGGTCGAAGTTTTAAGTAAACAGACCCGAACCCATATTTTGACGGTCCCGATGGGTCCGTAGTGAAATATGGAACCTGGGCGTATGCCCGGAATCGAATTCCGAGGTTCCTAGCATGAGATATGAATTTTTGTTGAAAATTGAAAGACAGAAAATCTAATGATTTTAAGAAATTGGTTAATGTTTGATCTTGTTGGTATCGGGTCCATATGTTGGTTCCGGAGCCCGGTACAGGTCCGTTATGATATTTATACCTTATCTTCAAAATTTGGTTAGAAACGAAACTGATTTGACGTGATTCAGACGACCGGTTGTGAAAATAGAAATTTCAAAGTGTTCTTGAGAATTACATGCGATTTGGTGCTAAATTCGTAGTTGTATGTCCCAAAAACGAGACTCAAGCCATTTCTTCAAACTTTCAAAAGATAGAAGACCAATGGGCGATTTTCAAAAAGCAATTTCTTCCCCAAAGTGTTGGTAAGTGATTCCAAACCATTCCTTCAATTACCCATTGTATTTCATAAAAATTTCATCTAAAATCTAGAGTGTTCATGGTACAAATTAGGAATTTTGGGAGAATTGGAGTTTTTTGCAAATTGGGGATTTAGACCTTGATTTGGGGTCGAATTCCAACACTAATTACATATTCGGGCTCGGGGGTGAATGCATGAATGGGTTTTGGTCCGAACCTCGAGTTCTGACCAAACAGGCCTAGGTCGATTTTTGACTTTTTGGGGGAAAGTTTGGGAAACCTATAGTTATGTATTGAAATTGATTTATTTAGCAATAATTAATGTTGTGAAGTTAATTATGACTAGATACGAGTGGTTTGGACGTGGAATCTAGAGGAAAAGCGGTGGTTGAGCTTTAAATTTGTCCTTTGGAGCGAGGTAAGTGTCGTGTCTAACTTTGGCTTGAGGGATTAGGTATTATTTGACTATTTTCTACGTGTTTGGTTGTTGAGTAAAATGTATAGGTGAGGTGTCGAGCACCTATGTATTGTTGTCGAGTCATAGCATGTGAGTGAGTCTTATTCTTGTGACTGTTGTAGTCTTTAATCGTATTGTTCATGCTTATCTTAGCCATTTGTTATGTTGAGAAAATTTTATCATGTTTCACTGAAATTTTGGTATTTGTTGAGTATTGGTTCAAGGTTGAGGTTGGTATTGTGGCATTAAATATTGAAGTAAGAACGATTCTTGATATTTCTATCTCTCCATTGTTAATGTATCTTATTTTGGTGAGGGAGAGTGTAAAGCAAAAAGGGTGATGCCGTGCAAATATTTTTGAGCGAGTGTTAATGCACGAAGGGTGATGTCGTGCCATGTTTTGTGAGTGATAATGCACGAAGGGTGATGCCGTATTATATTATGAGAGAGTTAATGCACGAAGGGTGATGCCGTGCCGTTCTATTGTTTCATATGGTGAGGTTGAGAGTAAAAGCACGAAGGGTGATGCCGTGCAGTTCCCTTTTGTGATGACCCAAAAGGTCATCCCGCATATTTCTAGCTAATTCTATGTTCCGAGGTCATGAAAACCTCCTTCTATATCACCTCGATTTGCGTGCGCAGCCCGGGCGTGTAGCTGGGAAGCCTTTTATGTGAAAACTGATAAAAATGATAATTTTTGTGTTAGAAATTTGAATAAAGTTGACTTCGGTCAACATTTTTGGTAAACGGAACCGGACCCGTGATTTGACGGTCCTGGAGGGTCCGTAGGAAAATACTGGACTTGGGCGTATGCCCGGAATCGAATTCCGAGGTCCCAAGTCCGAGAAATGAATTTTTAGAGAAAATTATTTTCTGAAAAATATAAAGGTTTTTGAAAATGAAATTTGAGGTGAAACCTGTGGTATCGGGCCCGTATCTTGGTTCCGGAGTGTAACGACCCGACCCGTCGTTTTGAGAAATCAACCTCCGTTCAGCGGCATAAGGTTTGGAACAGCTTCGGAATATGAGTATCGACTTGCGTGCATGGTGGAATTCGGCTTTCGGATGGTTTAGAGTCAAATTGGGAGAAGGAACCTTATTTTGGAAGTTTGAACGCTGAAAAGTTGACCGGAATTGGACTTTTGGGTGAACGACCTCGGAATGGGTCGTGGAGAATCTCAACATCTTTGTATGGTGATTTTGGACTTAGGCGCGTGTTCGGAATGCTTTTTGGAAGTCCGTAGCTCATTTAGGCTTGAAATGCCGAAGTTTGAATTTTTGGAAGTTCCAGTCTGATAGTGAGTTTTTGATCCGAGGGTCGGAATGGAATTCCGGAAGTTTTAGTAGCTCCGTCACGTCGTTTGGGATGTGTGTGCAAAATTTCAGGTCATTCGGACGAGTTTTGGTTAGGTTTTTGATCGAAAGCGTGTTTTGATGGAATTGGAAGTTCATAAGCTCGATTTTTGGTTTGATTCATCTTTTTGATGTTGTTTTATGTGATTTGAAAGTTTGAGCTAGTCCGTGTTAGGTTATATGACTTGTGTGTGTGATTAGACGGGGTCCCGGGAGCCTCGGGTGTGTTTCGGATGGGCTACGGATCATTTTCTTCCATTTTGAACTGTTGTTGCTGCTTCTGGTGTGCCTTTATCGCGTTGGCGATCTGCCCTTCGAGATCGCGAAGGCTTATTTGACAACCTGGAATTTTCCTCTTCGCGTTCGCATAATCCCTCCCGCGTTCGCGAAGCCAAGCTTATTTCCCCATCGCGTTCGCGTAGGCTCTCACGCGTTCGCGTAGGGTCACTTCTGGACCTCGCTATTTTCTTCATTGCGTTCGCGTTCCATACGTCGCGTTCGCGTAGCTTCATCACCCCAGACCTTCGCGTTCGCATGATGTCCCTCGCGTTCGTGAAGGGCAATTTTCCAGCCTTCACTTTTTCTTCTTCGCGAACACGAGCCTACTTCCGTGTTCGCGATGCAATAAATGCCTGGGCAGTTATAAAGATCTCAAAATCCGAGGGTTAGCCATTTTTACCATAACTCAAGCTTGGGAGCTCGGATTTGGGAGAAATTTTGAAGGTTTTTTCGAGGGCAACTACTGGGTAACGATTCTCTACTCCCTTATGCTTAAAACCCACTAATCTAATCACTAATTCCTCCTTAATTTCGGATTTTTGAATGAAAAATATGGGTAAAACTTCATAGACCGAATTTTTGAGTTTTGATTGGGTTTTTGACATCCGTTTTGAGAGATTTTTATATGGTTAGACTCGTGAGAGTATGAGGTTTCTGAAAACGTTAATTTCACCTGATTCCGAGATGTTGGTCTGAGGGGCATTTTGGTCATTTTACCTAATTTCGCGTCTTAGCTTTGAATTAAATAGTAGAATCAGTTGCTAGAGATGTTATTTATGCTATGTAATTGAATTGAATAGATTTGGGCCATTTGGAGTCGGATACTCGTGGCAAAAGTGTGGTTTCGAGTTGATTTTGAGCCGGTTCGAGGTAAGTATCTTGCCTAACCTTGTGTGGGGGACTTCCCCTTAGGATTTGAGTCTTCTCTGTTGATTGTATTCCTTGTACGCGAGGTGACGAGTGCGTGCTCGGATTTAATTGTGGAAAATTTGCCCTTATTAGGTTCTTAGCTCCTTGTAATTACTGAGTACGAAGTTGTCTTTGATATGATTGAGTTCCCCGTTATTAGTTTCACCTCTACATGTGTTTACTTGGAAATTATTTGCCTTTTTTGGTTTATTCTTGTTGCCTAATTGAGTCTTGCTTGGTTTAACTGAAGATCCCTACCCTTCCATAGTCGCGTTATCTTTCGTAATTGCTTGTCTCAATTTGGAAATCATTAGTATCTCTCATGTAATTAATTGGTCTTAATGGAGGTTACGGTTATCTTTCCTTGGCTCATCCTTAATTGAAATCATTGTACATTCTTCTTAACTTGCCTAACTATAAAAGAAGTTAGATATCCTATGTTTATTTGATAATTCCTTACTTGAAATTATTTGATTCATGTTACTTCCGTGTTATTGAACTACGTATTATGGAATCGTTGTTTCATATTATTCTCCCTTGTTGCGTTGTTCTTATTACACTTAGTATTCTCTGTTATGGTTATTCCTTGTGAGCTAGTTGTACCATCTCCTGGTGAACGGAGGCACCTGAGTTGATTTCCTTGCGTTGTTCTTGTAAACATTATCATTNTGTACCGTCTCCTGGTGAACGGAGGCACTTGAGTTGATTTCCTTGCGTTGTTCTTGTAAACATTGTCATTTGTTGTGTTGTACTTGTGATTGTGATGCACGAGGTTTCTGCCGTGCGGTTGTTGATATTGTGATGCACGAGGTTTCAGCCGTGCTGTTGTTGATATTGATGTATTGTACATGCGGCGTAATAAGGCGGGATATGTTTATATGCTTATATGTGGGTTGCGCATGTGGCGGAATAAGGTGGGAACATTATGATGCACGTGTGGCGGAATAAGGCGGCACTTATTATATTATTATTTGCACACGTGGCGAAATAAGGTGGGCTTTGTCGGGGGTTAGTTGTAAAGAATTGTGATGGCCTGTGGGGGCATTCCTATGTTGTTTAATATTGTGATTGTGGGTTGCTTACCTGTATGAGCCTTATCGCTTGGGAGTTGTGAGGAAACATCGTACGTGCAGTTCATTCTCCTTTTTAAGTTACTAGTTGGTAGAATTCTTGTTAAAACACTTGCACAAGCATACACGTAGTTGAACACTCCTATTAGAGGTGAATTCCTCCTGATTTTGCTAAGGGTGGAGGTACGCCCTCATTTATCCATCATATATGTGAGATTGGCCCTAGTAGCCAGTTAGCTGTCAGCATGATTGTGAGACTGATGGGGCACAGGATGCCAAGTGTTAGATTTGAGATACTGGGGTTTCGTGAGTTGTGGTTTGTCCGAGATTTGGTGAGATTGTGGGAAGAGATGAATAAGACCTTATGTGAACATCATCTTAGGTTATGAGTTATTGATTTGTTTTCCCCTTACTGTGTTGTGACCTTAGGATTTGGATTGTGATTTTGCTGTCATTACGTATCATCATTTATCATTTCTCGTTGTTGCTCGCTGTTCTTTCTCCCTTATGGTGAATTCTAGCATTAATGTTCTCTTCGTGCAGTCTTTACATATTTATATATCATTTCCGTTGTACCTATGATTATACTGTTTATTTGACCGGTAGGTGTCTCGACTGTCCCTCGTCACTACTCCACCGAGGTTAGTCTTGATACTTACTGGGCACCGCCGTGGTGTGCTCATGCTACTCTTCAGCACATTTTTGTTGTGCAGATACAGGTACACCCATTCAGTTCTGTCAGCCTTGGAAGGAGGCGTTTCTATAGAGACTTCGAGGTAGATCTGCTACGTCCGTAGACCGAAGAGTCACTTTCTATCTTCTGTAATAAGTATAGCCTTTCAGTATTTTTCCTTTGTTTAGACATTCTTGAGTTAGAACCTCTTATGTATCCCTTAGCTTGTGATTTGTGAGATTTCGAGTTTTGGGAATTGTGTTAGTTTCGAGAGCTGTTATTGTATGTGCCGAGCGGCACCTTAAACGCTGTTTGTTTTACTAGTTTAGTTTTAATTACTTTCTTCCGCAATTATGGTTTATCTTCCGCATTGTTAGGCTTACCTAGTTGTAGGGACTAGGTGCCGTCACGACGTGTTCACAGAGGGCGAACTGGGGTCGTGACACGGAGCCCAGAACAGGTTCAATATATTTTATATGTGTTATCTGTGAAATTTGGAAATAAACAGACTTCGTTTGGCGTGATTCGGATCAAAAATGGAAAAATTGAAGTTTAAAGAAGTTTCAAGAAATTTCATTGATTTTGGGGTTTAATTCATTTTTTTTTTAATGTTATTTTTGTGGTATAATTACTCGAATAAGTCCGTAGGATGATTTTGAGGTTGTGTGCGTAATTGGTTTTGAGCCCCGAGAGCTCGGGTGAGTTTCGGGTAGGTGTCGGAGTGCAAAACGTAGGAAAAATCTGGTGTTTTTATTGTTGTTGATGGTATCCAGGGAATTACCCTATGTGAACGCACTCAAGGGAGTGTGAACACACAGGGTTATGTGGGGTCTGGGGGTCAGGGTAGATTTTTCTCAGTGCGAATGCACCTTCACAGATGCGAACGCGGAGCATGGGTCAGGTCAACAATGTGAACGCATAAGCATATGTCGCGACTGCACTGCCTTAGGGGAGAGAGCTGGGGGCTGGGTGTAAAATACCCTGTGCGAACGCGGCCCCACAACTGCGAACACACAGGTCTGTGTAACCAACCCTTCACGAACGCGGCCTGAGTCCCGCGAACGCGGAGAGTAATTTTGCCCAGTCATTTTTAAATACCCAAAACAGAATCCAATACAGGAATTAGGCCATTATTCATAAACCCCTTCTTCTCCAAAGCTCCTAGGTGAATTTTGAAGTACTTCCCCACCATAACCTCTTAGGTAAGTGATCTTTAAGTTGTTTTCTTCCATTTTTCATCAACATCTATTACATTCTAGGCCTAAAACCATGAAATCAAAGGTAGAAATTGGGATTTTGGGTAGAGTTGGGGCTTTTTGAATATTTGGGAATTTGACCTTGTTTTTGGGTCGAATTTCAAAACAAATTATATATTTGGGCTCGTGGGTGAATGGGTAATCGGAATTTGTAAAATTTGTCGGGTTCCGAAGTGCGGGCCCAGGGTTCGACTTTTGGGTCGATTTTTATAATGTTGTAAAGATTGTGACTTTATTATTTGGAATAGTTCCTTAAACATTTATTGTGTATTTTGAAGTTGTTTTAGTTGATTGTGAGCCGTCCAGAGGTCTTTCCGCCTGAGAAGTTTATTTTTGAGTACCGAGTTGTCGTCTTTGAGGTAAGTATCTTGCCTAACCTTGTGTGGGAGAACTACCCCTTAGGATTGGGTCTTCCTTGTTGATTGTAGTTCGAGTATGCGAGGTGAGGAGTGTGTGCTCGTACTTGTTTGTAATTAGATTGCCCTTTTAGGATTCGTAGATTCTTATATATATTACCTGTGTATGATTTGTAATTTTTACATTTGAACCCTTGATTGTTAATTTCATCCCTTCCTGTTTAAATTAGAAGTACTTGTTTTTGGATTCTTTCGTTGGCTATTTGACTTTACTTGACTTAACTGAATATTCTACTTCTTATCATCATGCTATATTTTCTTCATAGCTTGCCTAATTGACTATAATTACTGTCATCTAGCCTTATAGTTTACTAGCCGTAGTTGGAACATCTATTCGTTGGAGTCAAGCATGCCCGTGAGTCTTACATTGTGATTTATATGACTATTCCCTTAAGTGCCACTTAGGTATAATTGTTAGACATTTATTATATTGGTATTCCTTGATGTTGCCTATTACTGGGCGTTTGTTTAAGCTGAGTGTTATTCCGTGAAGTTAACTGTTTAGGTGAAATTGGTTATAATTGTTTCCCTTGCCGGGATGTTATGGTTTCTGTTACTGTTTATGCTGTTAATGATATGGTTTGTATTGTTGACTCCCTTGCCGGGATGTGATGGTTTCTATTACTGTTTATGCTCTTAATGATATTGTTTTTAGTGTTGACTCCCTTGCCGAGATGTTGTGGTTTTTATTACTGGTTATGCTGTTAATGATATTGTTTGTATTGTTGACTCCCTTGCCGGGATGTGGTGATTTATGGGTCATATTGTTGGTTTTTCCTTGCCAAACTGTTGTTCTTGATATTGTTTGGGTGAGGAAGAGTGTAAAGCACGAAGGGTGATGCCGTGTATTGTGAGGATGAGAGTGTTAAAGCACGAAGGGTGATGCCGTGCTATGTTATGATATTAAAGCACGAAGGATAATGTCGTGCCATGTTATGATATTAAAGCACGAAGGGTAATGTCGTGCCATTTTATGATATTAAAGCACGAAGGATAATGCCGTGTCGTATCTATTTATTTATTGTGAGGATGAGAGTAAAAGCACGAAGGGTGATGTCGTGCACTTGTTTTGGTAAGAATGAGAGTAAAGAACGAAGGGTGATGCCATGCACTTGTTTTGGTGAGAATGAGAGTAAAGCACGAAAGGTGATGCCGTGCACTTGTTTTAGTGATAATGAGAGTATAGCACGAAGGGTGATGCCGTGCACTTGTTTTGGTGAGAATGAGAGTAAAGCACGAAGGGTGATGCCGTGCACTTGTTTTGGTGAGGATGAGAGTAAAAGCACGAAGGGTGATGTCGTGCACTTGTCTTTGCATTTTATTTCGTTGTTCTAAATTTGGATATTCCTACTAATCTCTTATTACATTTATTTGCAAGATTTGATATTCTTCCTGTACGACATGGTAATTTCTGAGCTACGGCTTGAGTTCCGGTGGTTAAATCTTGAGGAGATTTTGAATAAGAGATTTTATTGAAAAGTATCATTGAAAAAGTAATGATTTGAAATGATTATATTTGAATGACTTATACATCGCAGGTATATTTGAAAGGCACTAGTCTTGCCTTAAATGATATTTGGAAGTCATTTATTGGGAAAACATCTTTGAGAAGTTTCGTATTTTGAAAGAAACTATTTTTTACGTAATTCTCTCTATTAAATATACTTATATCTACCTTTGGAGAAAATATGTTTTCAAAGAAAACTCTTCCATACTAAAATGATTTTATTTGCAAAAGGTTTTCATATGAACTGTTGTTTCAAGATTTCCACCAGTTTATGGATTTTAGTGGCTAAGGCCCGATGTGAACAAACCAATGTAGAGTTGAGTTATTAGTGTTCTCTATTGTATTGTGTTTTCTTTCGGTTTGGCTTGTTTTGTTGTCCATATTTCTGGGTATTTTTGTGTTGTTTCATGATTGATTTCTGTAATTGCCTTCCGCTTTATATTGTCATTGTTGTAAATTATTCTGTGAAGTCTTAAATATATGTAACGTTTGGTCATTTCTACATTCATGTTATTTATCTTGTAGACCAGTGGTGTCTTGACTAGTCCTCATCACTACTCCACCTAGGTTAGTCTTGATACTTACTGGGCACCGCTGTGGTGTGCTCATACTACACTTCTGCACATTTTTGTGTGCAGATCCAGGTTCATATTGTAGTAGCTGTGTGGATGATTACCGAGGAGACTCAAGGTAACCTGTTGCTTCGTTCCCAGGTGTCAGAGTCACCTTCTATGTATTTATTCTTCATACACTGTTGTATCTATTTCCAAACAGTTGTACTTAGAAGTTGTAGAAGATTCGTAGAGCTTATGACTTGTACTACCGATTTTGGGAAAGACTGTACATTCTGTTGAGATTATATATCAAGACTGCTAGTTTTCCTTTATTTATTGTTGATATTCAGTAGCTGCAAGGCTTACCTAGTCCCTAAGACTAGGTGTCATCACGATACCCAACGGAGGGAAATTGGGTCGTGACATCTTTACCACTTTTATTTGTTTTTATCTGTATAAGGCATAATGATTGATCCACTTTTATCACTGTTTTGGTTCCTTATATTGTGAACCCCTCAGTGTCACATCCCGTACCTTAATATTAGGATAAGTCGTAGTAATCTAAATGAGCTTGAAGGGATTAAGATCATTCATGAGATTATAGAGGATTTATGACTATGTTATTATGAGACCCTGTAAGTTTACAACCTTGATATTATTAGATATTATGTTAGTGTGGTATTTTCTTTTACGTGGAGTATTTTAGCAAAAGTTTTATAAGTATAATTTTGGATAGTTAACAATATTACTACTTTCGGATATGGTAAATTATACACATAATATGAGAAAGTTTTTAAATAAGATTTTCTTTATTGTAATGATATAAATTATTTTCTCACAAGAAAAGAAGGATTTCTTTCTACCATTTTCAAAATTAAGTGTACGAAAATTTGTACTCTATATATGAAATTAAGAAATTAGAAGTTGAGAATTTTTTTTACATGGATGTTTTAATGAAACAATAGTGTGTGTATTGATTTTATATGGTAATACATGAATATGATAGTAAGTTATATAAAGTGTGTTAAAAGTGGGTAGTATCTTAAGTAAGTTAAGATAATTCTTAATTATGTGAATAATTGGTTGAATATTGGTTAATGGGAGATTGATTAGTTAATTAAGGAATTAGGGATTAATTAATTAAGATGGTTAAATGTTGGGGATGGATAACCATCAACATGGCAGCTCCCCCTGAAGAGGGGTAACGTTTAGCAAATATGACTACTTCATGACCTTTTAAACTTCATAATAGTTTGAAGGTTTCTTAGTAGTTCATTATCTTGCTTATTATGCTTGTAAAAATGTTATAGAGATGGTGGTGACATCGTTCATAGTTTAATTACAAATTCTAAGAGAGCCCGGTATAATTTTTCTCAAGAATATCATACGGATTTCTTCCTACCTCGAACCACCATTACGTGTTTTTCACAAAGACGTGTGTTAGAGGGATTGTCAAGAGAACCGGCTCAGGTATGTTAAGCCTAATCCTTCTTTCTTTTGGTATGATCCAAGTAACGATACGTACACGATATTTCATAAGTGGTTCTACTCTTAGCAGTTAAGGGTGTCTATGTTATTCATTCCGTAAAGTGATATTCAAGCATGTCTAAGTATGTATCTAGTTCCCTATTGAGGTATTTGATAAAGATGTTAATGTTCATAATGGTATTATATGCATCATTATTTACCACCGAGCTACGACCGGTTGGGCAGTTACACATTTACCACCGAGCTACGGCCGATTGGACGGTCATACATTTACCACCGAGCTACGGCCGGTTGGGCAGTTACACATTTACCACCAAGCTACGGCTGGTCGGGCAGTCATGCATTTACCACCGCGCTACGGCCAGTCTGGCAGTTACCACTGATCAGTTGGGTAGTCATGCATCATACGATATTGATAATAGAAATAGTCTCAAAGGGAAGCGTTATATACGTAAGTATAATAAGTATGCATATACGGTGGGACTTTAGAGATTCAGGTTGATTCTTATATGTCTTTAATTAATGTTGACTTATTGTTATGTTTCAATTCTGTCTTATATACTCGATACATTATTCATATTGACATCCTTTTGTTGGGGATGCTGCATTTATGCCTGCAGGTATAGATAAACAGTTTGACGAGCCCTCATAGTAGACGAGATCGACATTCAATGAAGGAACGGTAAGACTCCACCTCATTCAGAGTGCAGCCGAGTCTTTGAGTCATCGTGTCAGAATTTTGCTACAGACATATGGGTAGGCCGGTACCTTGTCCCATTTGACGTCAAATAATTTTAGAGGCTTTGTAGACAGAGGTTCATTTTGTATAGTATGTTGGAGACCTTGACGGCCCATATGTATTCATGTTTTAAGAAAAATTGTTCAGTGATACAGTGTTACCCACTTATAGTAATACATTACGAGTTGTGGCCATGTTGGCCCATGATATTTACAGAGGAAAAAAAAAACGAGTTGCAGAGTGGTTCGCTCGGGCCAGTGCGGCACCGTGTGCCAGCCATGCCTCCCCAGGTTTGGGGCGTGACAAAGTGGTATCAGAGCGGGTCGTGTCCTAGGAAGTCTACAAAGCCGTGCCTAGTAGAGTCACACTTATGGATGTGTTGCACGCCAAATTTATAATTGAGAGGCTATAGGGCATTTAGGAAATGTTACCCTTCTTCCATTTCCTGATCGTGCCATAGAGCTGAGTCGTAAGAAGTCAGTATGAAGCTTTCGCCAGATTTTGTATGCACCAGAGGTGCAGGCATCACAGTAGAGCTTTAAGGCGTAATTCCCACCTATGTTGAAGGGAGAGTATGAAAGAAACAGAAGATACGATGCGAGATTGAAAATTAAGTAAGGTAAAGTAAAGGTGAAGAAGATACGAGATACTCAAGTACAAAAGGTTGTGAATAGTCGAGACTTCAGATATAGTTTGGATTTTAGTTTAGTTTATAAGGAGGCCCTAGTGAGGAATTTTGTAAATCTCTAAGAGTTAACATTCGAGGACGAATGTTTTAAAGGGGGAAGGATGTTACATCTCGTAGTTAATATTAGGATAAGTCATAGTAATCCATATGAGCTTGAAGGGATTAAGATCATTCATGAGATTATAGAGGATTTGTGACTATGTTATTATGAGACCCTGTAAGTTTAATACCTTGATACCGTTAGATATTATATTAGTGTGGTATTTTCTTTTACGTGGAGTATTTTAGTAAAAGTTTTATAAATATAACTTTGGATAGTTACCATTATTTCTACTTTTGGATATGGTAAATTATACACATAATATGAGAAAGGTTATAAATAAGATTTTCTTTATTGTAAAGATATAAATTATTTTCTCACAGGAAAAGAAGGATATCTTTTTACCATTTTAAGAATTAAGTGTACAAAAAATTGTACTCTTTATATGAGATTAGGAAAATTAGAAGTTGAGAAAATATATGTATTTTTTTACATGGATATTTTAATGAAACAATAGTGTGTGTATTGATTTTATATGGTACTACATGAACCTGATAGTAAGTTATATAAAGTATGTTAAAAGTGAGTAGTTTCTTAGGTAAGTTGAGATAATTCTTAATTATATGGGTAATTGGTTGAATATTGATTAATGAGAGATTAATTAGTTAATTAAGGAATTACGGATTAATTAATTAAGATGTTGGTTAAATGTTGGGGATGGATAACCATCAACCTGGAAGGCCCTCCCCCCTCCCCCCCCTAAAAATAATATCTCTTAAAGTCATATGAAAGGTGGCAAATTTTGAAGAATGGTAACATTTAGCAAATATGACTACTTCATGACCTTTTAAACTTCATAATAATTTGAATGTTTTTTAGTAGTTCATTCTCTTGCTTATTATGCTTGTAAAAATTTATAGAGATGGTGGTGACATCGGTCATAGTTTAATTATAAATTCTAAGAGAGCTCAGTATAATCTTTCTCAAGAACATCATACGAATTTCTCCCTACCTCAATCCGCCATTACGTATTTTTCGCAAAGACATGTGTTAGAGGGATTGTCAAGAGAATCCGCTCATGTTGACCCATGTCACTGCATAGTTTTGAAGATTGACAAATGGCTGACCAGTTGAACCAGGTCCATCAGAGCACACATACTTGACCTGACGCGTTGGCACACAAACCTTATATGCATAGGAGATGAATGCGATTGTGAAGTACCAATGAACAAGGAGAGTATCTTCTAATGAGAAAAGGTTGCAAATTGATGGGAGAATAGAAGTTGAATTCAGCAAGGACAGAAACGAAGGAAGGAAGTTGAGTTTGATAAGAACTTGTTCTCCCAGGTAGAATCGGACCAGAACTCAACTGACTTTATAAATAATTGAATCATTATTGCTTGAAGTGAGAATGCACAAGTGCAGAAGTGAATCAAGAGCTGAAAGAAAAATTCCCAGATATTTTGCAAGCAGAATTATTGTGCGATTCAAAGGCTACAGTTCAATTAGAAGAAACAGTTCCATCTGTTTATCATTGAGTCTAGTTGGTTGTAGTAGGAGTTTTAACATTGTATCTTTTCAGCTTTCATAGAAGTAATTGTAATAGGTACACATTGTTCAAGTTAGAGTTAGCTTGAAGTCTGTAGAAATTAGCTAGTGGCTAGTTGATACAAAGAGGATTAGAGTTAGTCCTAGTATTACATAAGAGTTTATTTTGTAAGTTCGTTTGGCTTAGAGTTTTTAGTGAAGTGTTTGAGCAAATCCTACTTAGGAGTAGGTTGTGGTTTTTTCACCTTTTGAGCCAGGTGTTTTCCACGTAAAATATCTGTGTCTTTACTTTACTGCTTTATTATTCCGCAAATAGTAGTAAGTAGCACACCAAGAAGAACCGGGTTCTTCTTATTAGACAACACTCGAAAATTGGGTACTGCATAATTAATTTATAATATTGTGTAGTATTAACGTCTAAAACATCAGCTCAGGTATGTTAAGGCTAATCCTTCTTTCTTTTGGCATGATCCAAGTAATGACGCATACACGATATTCCATAAGTGATTCTACTCTTAGCAGTTAAGGATATCTATGTTATTCATTCCCGTAAAGTGATATTCAAGCATGTCTAAGTATGTATCTAGTTCCCTATTGAGGTATTTGATAAAGATGTCAATGTTCATAATGGTATTATATGCATCATTATTTACCAACGAGCTATGGCCAGTTGGGCAGTTACACATTTACCATCGAGCTACGGCCGGTTGGGCAGTCATGCATTTACCACCGAGCTACGGCCAGTTGGACAGTTACACATTTACCACCGAGCTACGGCCGGTCGGGCAGTCATACATTTACCACTGCGCTACGGCCGGTCGGCCAGTTACCATTAATCAGTTGGGCAGTCATGCATCATATGATATGGATAATAGAAATAGTATCAAAGGGAAGTGTTATATATGTAGTAAGCATAATAAGTATGCATTTACGGTGGCACTTCAGAGATTCAGGTTGATTCTTATATGTCTTTAATTAATGTTGACTTATTGTTATGTTTCAGTTCAGCCTTACGTTCTCTGTACATTATTCGTACTGACGTCCTTTTGCTGGGACACGGCATTCATGCCTGCATGTATAGATAAACAGTTTGACAAACCCTCATAGTACACGAGATCGACATTCAGTGAAGGATCGGTAAGACTCCACCTCATTCGGAGTGCAACTGAGTCTATGAGTCATCATGTC
Organism: Nicotiana knightiana; assembly: GCA_005239525.1. NCBI lineage: Eukaryota > Viridiplantae > Streptophyta > Magnoliopsida > Solanales > Solanaceae > Nicotiana > Nicotiana knightiana. The sequence continues at coordinate 65,918 of ML434843.1, read as the reverse complement.
AGAATTTTGCTATAGACATATGGGTAAGTCAGTACCCTGTCCCATTTAATGTCAAATAATTTTAGAGGCTTTGTAGACAAAGGTTCATTTTGTACAGTACATCGGAGGCCTTGCCGGTCCATATGTATTCATGTTTTAAGAAAAAAGCTTTAGTGATACAGTGTTGCCCACTTATAGTTATACATTACGGGTTGTGGCTATGTTGGCCCATGATAGTTACAGAGAAAAAAAATGAGTTGCAGAGTTGTTCACTCGGGCTAGTGCGGCACCGGGTGCCAACCATGCCTCACTAGGTTTGGGGCGTGACACTCAGCATGTCCCCTTCCTATTATTTCCTGTCTTATTTCTTTTATTACTGTTGTTGCTACATGTATGATTATATTGCACAGGTTGTTTGTGGGTGTCTTGTCCTAGCCTCGTCAGTACTTAGCGGAGGTTAGGCTCGACACTTACCAGTACATAGGGCCGGTTGTTGTCGCGCCCCTTTTTTCTCGCGAAATCGAATTTCGACATTTGACAACTCCTTTTGAGAAGGGAAGGAATTGCTTATTGAGAGTCGCCACCTAACGGATTAAGGTTTGTTAGGGCACCTATTGAAAATAACTCAGATTATACTAGTTTGCATCACCAGAGATCGGGTAAAGACTCAAATTACCTCGAGGGGAAGGTGTTAGGCACCCCTCGAGGTCCACAATGGTGGGTCCTGGGAAAACTTAACTTATGTGAATTAGTCTAATAAAGAAGCGAGAGAACTATTTAATAGGGGTGGGGGGTCCTAAGTTTTTTAGCCTAAAGGATCACCTCGTGCAACATAAATAATACTTTGTAACTCCCCAAGACGAGGTGTTACTCATATTATTCAGCGGACATAGACTATCATCTCCTTCTACCCGATTACTATCTTTAAGTTCTTACCTACAGTTCTCTAATCAATTCTAACTCGTGTCCTATGCGTGCACTACTCGTCCCTTACCTATGGTCCTATAGGCATTGGGACCTCTATTCTTTGGATGGTTTAGACTCAGCTTAGGTTGCTCAAAAATTGTAAAACTGAGCGACATACAAAATATATTGGACTTTCACATAAGAGCAGATAAAGGCTCATCTTAGCCTCCACACATTAAGCAGCAAATGCACGCAAACAAATTGGCATGTTGATAGTTTTAACAGTTAAGGATATTGAATCCTATAGACATGATTTCTACGTGATTCTGGATTTTAAAGCATGCTGAAAGTTTATGGAAAGTATCTCTTGGTAATTCTATAATTTCATATCGATTTCAATTAGAGCATTTGAACCTATAGGCAAGTTATCTATGTGACTTATTCGACAGCTGACAACAGAAGCTCAGAATTATTACTTACTCCTATAGGCATGCTTTCTAGTGGTAATTAACAAGACGTTAGGCAGATTCTAGTTTTAGCATTTGGCACAAATGATAGTTATCCCTATGAGCACGTATTCTACTTTTGAAACTACCATTATAGACATGCATGTTAACTTGGCGATTGTGACAGTTGATTAAGGCCTAAAAACATGATTTCTAAGCAAACAGATGTGAGTATGCTGTAATTTAAACTAGATTATTGCATTCCCTATAGACATGGTTTCTAGTCGTGTGAAGTAAAGTAAACAAGATATTCATAGAATTTGTTCGAGCCAAAATGAAATCCCTATAGGCAGGTTTTCTAATCATGTGAAGCAAAGTAAACAGAATTTAAAAAAAAATTGTTTGAGCCAAAATGAAATCCCTATAGGTAGATTTTCTAACATGCTTGGCAGACTTAAATCTTTTAGGTAGCTTAGGTCCGAAAATGATTAAGAAAAATGGGCTATTATTTAAATACCCAATTAAATTAGTAATTAATTCGTAAAAAAATAATAAATAAATAGTAAAAGAATTATTTGTGCATAAAAATAGTTAATAACAATTATTTAACACTATAAAAATATAAGAAGTTATTTTTTGCATAAATAAAGTAATTATAAGTATATATGGACTATTATTGCAAATGTACAATTTTAGCCTTTAAAATGCAAATGTAATTATAACAAATGCACCAAAAAAAATTTAAAACCTAATATGGATGTAAATGATGAAGTTAGATAATAAAATATCACAAAATAGTTTGTGATGCAATTAATGAGTATTTATCTAATAAAATTTAGGAAAAACTTGATTCAAAGATCTTTTAAAATTATATAAAATCAGGAAAAATGCTTGTATGTGTTTATAAATCAAATGATGATGCATATGTACTATTTCGAAAGTATATATGTATATTTAAAATATATGATGAAAAAATTGGGTATCAACAGTTGTACTGATACTGCACTCTACACTTCCTATGCAGATTTAGGTGTCGGTCCGAGCTGATCCTGAGACTAATCCGCCGACGTCCACAGACTCTAGAGTCCCTGTAATGACCCGACCAATCATTTTGGGAATTTAAGCTTCGTTCAGTGGCGTAAGGTCTTGAACAGCTTAACATTGTGTATATCGACCTGCGTGCGTGGTTGGATTCAGTTACCGGATAATCCGGAGTCGAATTGGAAGGAAAAGTTTCAATTTTTGAAGCTTAAGTGATGGGAGTTGACCGGAGGTTTGACTTTTGAGTAAACGGCCTCGGAATGAGTTTTGGGTGATGCCAACAACTTCATATGATGATTTTGGACTTAGGCACGCGTCCGGAATTGGTTTTGGAGGTCCATAGAGTAATTTGAGGTAATTCGGCGAAAGTTAGAATTTCGGCGATTTCGGCCGATAGGTGAAATTTTGATATCGTGCTCGGAATGGAATTTTTAGAGTGGATGTAGGTCCGTTGTGTTATTTATGACTTGTCTACAAAATTTGGCATCATTGCGGGTTGAATTGATAGATTTTGGCACGAGTTTTGATATTTGAAGATTTGAAAATTTATAAGTTTGATTTTTGGTTTGATTCGTCTTTCGGCGTTGTTTTGTGTGATGTGAGACCTCGAGCGAGTCCGTGTTAGGTTATATGACTTTTTTGTGTGATTATACGGGGTCCTTGGGGGGGGTTTCAGATGGGCTTCAGGTCAATTTTCTTCTATTCTTCACCGACGTTTACTGACCAAAAATGTGCTATGCGATCACGTGTGGGGTGATGCGATCGCATAGAGTAAAAATTGGGCGGGTCACAGAACACTATGCGATCGCGTCTATTCCTTCACTACTGATTCGATTGGGTAAGTGTTCTTCGACTAGAATTAAATATATTCCATGATTTTATCTTTATTTTCGTCATTTAATTTGTGTTTTGAGTTGAGGAAAATGTTGGTTTTCGAAGAAAATTTCTAAAATGAAAAATCGTGATTTGAGGGTCCAAATGGTATCGGAATTTGATAAATTTTGTATGGTTGAACTCGTATTGGAATGGGTATTCTGATTTTGTAAAATTTGTCGGGTTCTGAGGTGCGAGCCCGGGGGTCGACTTTTGGGTCGATTTTTATATTTTTGTAAAGATTGAAACTTTATTATCCGGAATAGTTCCTTACAAGTTTTATGTGTATTTTGAATTGTTTTAGTTGATTTTGAGCCGTCCGGAGGTCTTTTCGCCCGAGAAGTTTATTTTAGAGTACCGGGTTGTCGTCTTCGAGGTAAGTATCTTGCCTAATCTTGTGTGGGGGAATTATCCCTTAGGATTTGAGTCTTCTATGTTGATTGTAGTCCGTGTACGCGAGGTGACGAGTGCGTGCTCGAACTTATTTGTGGAAAGTTGACCCTTTAGGAATCTTAGGTCCTTATATTCGCCGAGTATGAATTGTCCTTAGCATGATTGAATTTCCTAATTTCTAGTTTCATCTTTATTTGCTTAAATGTAGAATTTCTTACTTTTGAAATTTACTCCTATTTCCTATTTGACTCCAATTGACTTATCTGAAGATTTTATTTGCTTGTTACTATCATCCTATGTCTTCTTAACTGCCTATCTCTAATTGTAATTATCTTCATCTCATTCTATAGTGGTTTGGTCTTAACTGAGGTTATGATTATTTTCACGTTGCTTGTCCTTAAATGAAATTGTTAAATACCCTTGAAACTGCCGACCTTAAAGGAAGTTTGGATAAACTATACCTTAGTTGACTTGCCCGTAAATAGAGTTATCGGATTCGTGTTGATTTCTTGTTGTTCACCCGTGCATTTAGGTGCGACTGCTACATGCTATTTTCCTTCCTTGTTGAGAGGTTCTTAATATGCCTAGCTTTCCTTATTATGTTTATTTCTCGTGAACTAGTTTTGCCTATTTTGTGATCGAAGGTTCTTGAGTTGATGTATTTGTTGTATCTTGAACTGTTACCATTGTTGTTGTTTCACTTGTTGTGGTAATGCACGAGGTTTCTTCCGTATGGTTGTTGATATGGGGATTTGCACGAGGTTTCTGCCATGCCGTGTTTACTATTGATATTACACATGCGGCGTGACAAGGCGGGATATGAGATTGAGGGTTGCGCATGTGGCGAGACAAGGTGGGAACATACTTATGCACGTGTGGCGAAACAAGGCAGACATATACTTTACTATTGCACACGTGGCGAGACAAGGTGGGCTATGTCAGGGATTGTTTGTGATACTTGTGTTGGCTTGGGGGCATTCCTTGTTACTGATATTGTGTACTGGAACATTTACTGTGTGAGTTTATTCGCGTGGATCAATTTCCATGATTCCTAACCTAAATCTGGTCCTTAGAATTCAAATTTGGGTGGAAGATTTGGGAAATATTTGATAAACATTATAGACCAAATTATTGAGTTTTGATTGGGTTTTTGACCCCCGTTTTGAGAGATTATCATATGTTTAGACTCGTGAATGAATGGGTGTCCGGAAAATATAATTTTTACCCAATTTCAAAATGTGGGCCCGGGGAACGTTTTGGGCGAATTTCCTAATTTCGCGTATTAGCTTCAAACTTATTAGTTATTTTGTTTCCTTGTGATGATATTTACACTATGCAATCAAATTGTCTAGATTTGGGCCACCCGAAGTTGGGTACTCGTGGCAAGAGCGTGGTATTGAGTTGATTAGCGTAGTCAAGGTAAGTATCTTGCCTAACCTTGTGTGGGGGAACTACCCCTTAGGATTGAGTCTTCTATGTTGATTGTAGTCCACGTACGCGAGGTGACGAGTGTCTACTCGAACTTATTGTCAAATAGGTTGCCTTTAGGGATTTTGGGTCCTTATGTCCCCCGTATATGAATTGAACTTGTTATATCTGAATTCCTGATTTCTAGTCTCACCTCCTCCTGCTCAAATTAGAAGTGCTTGCCTAGTATTCCTTGTTTATTATTTGATCTTAATTGACTTAAATGAAGACTTTGCCTTTTCTAACGTATACTATATCTTCCTTCATACAATATCTATGTGACTAAAACTAGCATAATCTCGCCCCATAAATGTCTAACAAGTAATTGGAATATCTATACGTTGGTCAAGCATGGCCGTGAGTCGTACATTATGATTTAAATGATTTTTCTCTTAAGTACTACTTAGGTTAAATTGATGACCGCCCATGTTGATGGTATTTTTTGTTGCTGCCTATTTACTGAGCATTTGTTCAAACTGAGTTTATTTGGTGAAGCTAATTGTCTAAGTGAGATTGGTTATAGTTGATTTCCTTGTCGGAATGATTTGGTTTCTTGGTGGCGAACTTGAATATATAGAACCATTGCTATATTTGTCTTATTTCCCCCTCGTTATGCTGTTTTCTCTTTGTTCTTGGCATTTCTTTCAGTGGCTACTTCTTATGAGTGAGTTTTTACCATTTTTGTGATTTAAGTCTTTGTATTGATTTGCTCATCGCACTTTAAATTCGGTCTTATTTGCTTTTGCGCCGGTTATGAAAATATATGTTGTTTCTGTCGCATTCTGGTTGTTTTCCTCAGTGGCTGCATTGCATATTTAAATTGGGACTACAGACAGAGATCCGAGAGCTTTCCCCATGTACTGCATTGCATATTTAAATTGGAACTACAGACAGAGATCCGAGAGCTTTCCCTCTGTACTGCACTGCATATTTATATTGGGACTACGGATAGAGATCCGGGAGCTTCCCCCTTTACTGCATCGTATATTTAAACTGGGATCCGGAAGCTTTTCCCCTGTACTGCATCGCATATTTAAATTAGGACTACAGACGAGATTCCGGGATCTTTCCCCCTATACTGCATTACATGACAAATTCTGAGTTGCGGACTGAGTTCCGGTGGTTTTATCATTGAGGAGATATGGATCGAAGAATATATATATATATATATATATATATATATATATATATAGACTTCTATTTCGAAAGTATAATTGAAAATTATTTGTCTTGCAGAAAAATGATATTTGAAAGAGCAGTATTTGGAAAATTATATTTTGAACATCACATATTTTGGTGATATTTGAAAGAGTAGTATTTGGGAAAGTATATTTTAATCATCACATATTTTGATGATATTTGAAAGAGCAGTATTTGGGAAAGTATATTTTGAACATCACATATTTTAATGATATTTGAAAGAGCAGTATTTGGAAAAGTATATTTGAACACCACGTATTTTAAGAGACTATGTTTTAAAGATTTTTCTTTATAAAAACACAAATATATAAATATACATTCAAAGAAAGTATGTTTCAAAGAAGAAATTTCTCTATTCCGAAATGATTATATCTTTAAAGTTTTCAAAATGAACTCACGATTTAAAGGTTTTCACTCGAAGGTTTGACCAGTTTTATTGAGTTTATTGGCTAAGGCCTGACGTGAATAAATTGATGCAGTGCTGAGTTGCTAATGCTTTTATTGGGTTGTGATTTCCGCCATTTGGATTGCAGTCTTTCCATTCTCTTTGCGTACTTCTATTATACTGTCCGTTGATCGTAATTATTGAATTTTCTTCCATATTATTCGATCGTATGTTAATTACATTGAGAAATCTTTAGACAGATAATTTGTTTCGGTCATTTATACATCTATGCCTTTTTATTTATTAGATCGGTGGTGTCTTGACTAGTCCTCGTCACTACTTCACCAAGGTTAGGCTTGATACTTACTGGGCACCGCTATGGTGTGCTAATACTACACTTCTACACATTTTTGTGTGCAGCTTCAGGTTATTGTTGTTGGTAGCTGCGCAGATCGTTGATGAGGAGACTCAAGGTAACCTGCTGCTGCATTCGCAGGCTTCAGAGTCACCTTCTTGTTTTATTTCTATTCAATTGTACTTACTTATTCCTAAACAGTTGTATTTAGATTTGATAGAAAGATTATGTAGAGCTTATGACTTGTATTTACCGGGTTTTGGGAAATTGTAAACTCTATCAAGAATTCTATTTCAAAATTTTTAAAATTCCTTTACTATTGTTGTTGTTCAGTGGTAATGTTAGGCTTACCCAGTCCCTAAGACTAGGTGCCATCACGATACCCAACGGAGGGAAATTTGGGTCGTGACAAGTTGGTATCAGAGCTCTAGGTTCATAGGTGCTACGAGTCATAAGCGAGTTTGGTAGAGTCTTGCGGATCGGTATGGAGATGTCTGTACTTATCTTCGAGAGTCTACGGAACCATTAGTTTCACTTCTTTCATTCCCATCGTGCGAGTTTATTAATCTTGAAGGTTGAAATTACCGTTCCATTCTCTCACCAATGGTGACGACACGAGCTGCGGTTCCTGATGATATTACCCGAAGCAAACGTCGCAAGGGTCAGAGACAGAGGCCAACGAGGAGCACGTGTCGCAGTTAAGATGCCTAGCAGAGAAGCCGTTGGGGAGTCGCCAGTAGTTCTAGTTGGGGGACAGGTACTGGGAGCGCCTTTTACTACCTCGGACTTCAGGAGACCTGAGCGCAGTTTTGAGTACAATTGGTACATCGACTCAGGCAGGGTTGATTTTTGTGCATCAGTTGCTTCACAGATATGGGGAGGAGTTCAAACTCCCACCGTCTACACTCTAGAGCAGCGACAGCATATTGGTCAAGTTCCAGTTGTCATGGCAGCACGACATGTGGTTTCAGTTCAACCTGTGGTTAGGACAGCAACATCGGAGGTAGAGCACCTTGGGATTTAGAGGTACTGGAAGTACCACCCTTCTATCTTTCAGTGGTTTGGCGGCGGGTAATGCCGGGTTTTCTGGAGGAGTGACACCATATTCTTCGTATTTCGGGTATTGTGGAGACGAGCGGGATTGCTTTTGTCACGTCTCAGGTCTAGAGTAGTGGGTTGAGCAGTGGGGACGGCATATGAGTTGGGGCAACCTAGCCGAGTTAGCTTCACTAGCGTGGATTTCAGTTTTCAGAGATGTTTTGAGGGAGGTTGCACCTCAGTTCCGTCGGGATGTACGGCGCGCAGAGTTTGAGCAGTTGCATCAGGCGCTATGTCACTATTGGAGTATGCCGTTAGATTCAGTGAGTTGGCCAGATATACACCTCACTTGATTGCTTAAGTTAGGAGGCGAGTCCATAGATTCATTGAGGGACTCAGGCATGGTATAGAATTTTGCGTTAACCAGTTCAGTTGCATTACCAGCTTCGTATGGGAGCGTTTCAAGTACTCATGGGTCTCAGAGGATCCGTATTGTATGTTTTCCACAGCCACAACGGCAGAGAGATTGTTTCGATGTGGAGATGTTAGCCACAGGGTGAGAGATTGTTCCAGGATTCAGGTATAAGAGTTATGTTAGGGTGTTCAGGTGGATAGAATGCGCCTAAGAGGGGTAGGCCCGACCCGTTGATGTGTTGCATACAGTAGGCTAGAGGCCGTCGTGTTAGATATCATCACCCAGGTATGACTTGATGTCCTAAAGTGGGGTACCATTGTATTTCACTATAGTCCTGTTGGTCAGGACGAGTTTCCATTATTTGTTATTTCATTTAAGAGTGAGTTTCACGTGTTGCACTCTATTTTTGTGCTTTCTCTTGTTGGGAGATTCTATGAGTAGTAGCTGTGTCTATCATGTTTTATTCATCCTTACTAGTGGTGAAACTGGAAGTGAGTCCATGTCGTCCTTCGTGGTAAGCTTTATGTGATTCTCCAGAGTATTTTGCTTTCAAGCTGTGATTTGATACTCCATTGAGATGTGAGTAAGTGAGCGCTATAATTTTGTTAGCCGAGATGAATTAGTGGGAGATCTCTATTGGTATGATATATATTCGACATGTGTCGTAGAGTTGAGGGCGAGACCCTCGTGATTGATTTGATATGTTTGGATCGGGCTGAGTACCGCGGTGGAATTTTTATCAGGATGGCATCCTTGTGATTTGTTCATATGCTTTACTTCTTTCTTGTTAAACAGCTTTTGGTAAGTCAGTATTGATAGAGAGTTATGCCAATGGGCTTGTTTGATAGTACCTTTATATGCTTCTATATTTCATACTCAGTCATTGCGTTATGTGCTTCTTTAGTTTAGTTTTCGGGATGTGTGCTCGGTGGTGTTAGCTGTGACTCGGTGATTCGAGTGTCTAATGATGAGTCCTTCGTGTTTATTGCATCATTATCGGTATTATGGGATTTGGAAACAGAGTTTTTCCATGTGTGGGACTAATTGCCAATGTTGAGTTGATTTCGGGCAGTTGTTGTGATCAAAAGTGCTATTGAGCCTATGTGTGATGTGCTATGTTGTGTGGCCGTGCCTTATGGGCGTAGACCCGAGTTGATACAACTGGTTGAGGCTAATGTCGGATATGAATTTAGAATCGGGCCTTTTGGAAATGAGTAGAAAGTGAGGAATTGAGGTATGAGGCTTATCGATGATGATGAGAAGGCTATATGGCAGTTGTGATGGTGTCATTAGGCTTATGTAGGTTGGGGTGACGTGGGATCACCCGCGGGTGTGTGTTGGAAATGCGCAATCAGCGATTGGATGAGTTCAAAGTGAATCTTAGCACGTTTGAGGACGAACGTTTGTTTAAGAGGGGGAGATTGTGATGACCCAAAAGGTCATCCCGTATATTCTATATAATTCTGTGTTCCAAGATCGTGAAAACCTCCTTTTATCTCACCTCGACTTGCGTGCATAGTCCGGGCGTGTAGCCGGGAAGCCTTTATGTGAAAAACTAAGAAAAATAATAATTTTGTATTAGAAATTTGAATAAAGTTGAATTCAGTCAACGTTTTTGGTAAACGAACTCGGACCCGTGATTTGGCGGTCCAGGAGGGTCCGTAGGAAATATGGGACTTGGGCGTATTCCCGGAATCGAATTCCGAGGTCCCAAGTCCGAGAAATGAAATTTTAAAGAAAATTGTTTTCTGAAAAATCTAAAGGTTTTTGAAAATGAAATTTGAGGTTAAACCTGTGATATCGGGACCATATTATGGTTCCGAAGCCCGGTACAGGTTCGATATGATTTATATGTTTTATCTGTGAAATTTGGTATGAAACGGACTTAGTTTGACGTGATTCGGACCTTTAATGCAAAACTTAATGTTTATAGAAGCTTTGAGGAATTTCATGGACTTTTAGTTTAATCCATCGTTTTAGTTTTGTTTTATGTGGTTTGAAACCTCGAGCGAGTCCATGTTAGGTTATATGACCTGTGTGTGTGGTTGGACGGGGTCCCGGGGGCCTCGGGTACGTTTAGGATGCTCATCGGATGTTATTAGCACTTAGGAGACAACTGAACCATTGCTGGTTCTGGTGTCTCGCACCTGCGATGGACCTTCCGCAGGTGCGGACACGTAGGTGTGGCGAGGAGCTCGCAGGTGCGGATTTGGCCTAATCACCCAATCCTCGCAGGTGCGGCCATTTGACCGCAGGTGCGACCCCAGGCCTTTTAGTGGGTTTTCGCACCTGTGATGGTATTTCTGTAGGTACGGTCCCAGGGGCGCAGGTGCAGATATTGCTGGGATTTTAAATCAGATTAGAGGGCTTAAGCCTATTTTCACCATTTCGAATTTTGGAGCTCGGGAAGGGCAATTTCTGAAGACTTTTGCACCTGGGTAACTTGGGTAAGTGATTTCAAACCTACTTAGATAAATTTACATGATTCCTAACTTAAATCTAGTCCTTATAATTCAAATTTGGGTGGAAGATTTGGGAAAAAATTGATAAACTTTATAGACCAAATTATTGAGTTTTGATTGGGTTTTTGACCCCCGTTTTGAGAAATTTTCATATGTTTAGACTCGTGAATGAATGAGTGTCCAGAAAATATAATTTTTACCCGATTCCGAGTCGTGGGCCCAAGAAACCTTTTGGGCGAATTTCCTAATTTCGCATATTAGCTTCAAACTTATTACTTATTTTGTTTCCTTGTGATGATATTTACACTATGCAATCGAATTGTCTAGATTTGGGCCACCCGGAGTTGGGTACTCGTGGCAAGAGCGTGGTATTGAGTTTATTAGTGCAGTCAAGGTAAGTATATTGCCAAACCTTGTGTGGGGGAACTACCCCTTAGGATTGAGTCTTCTATGTTGATTGTAGTCCGCGTACACGAGGTAACGAGTGTGTACTCGAACTTATTTGCAAATAGGTTGCCTTTAGGGATTTTGGGTCCTTATGTCCCCTGTATATGAATTGAACTTATTATATCTGAATTCCTGATTTCTAGTCTCACCTCTTCGTGCTCAAATTAGAAGTGCTTGCCTATCATTCCTTGTTTATTATTTGATCTTAATTGACTTAAATGAAGACTTTTCCTTTCCTACCGTATACTATATCTTCCTTCATACAATGTCTATGTGACTAAAACTAGTATAATCTCGCCCTATAAATGTCTAACAAGTAATTGGAATATCTATACGTTGGTCAAGTATGCCCGTGAGTCGTACATTGTGATTTAAATGATTTTTCTCTTAAGTACTACTTAGGTTAAATTGATGACCACCCATGTTGATGGTATTCTTTGTTGCTGCCTATTTATTGAGCATCTGTTCAAACTAAGTTTATTCGGTGAAGCTAATTGTCTAAGTGAGATTGGTTATAGTTAATTCCCTTGCCGGGATGATTTGGTTTCTTGGTTGCGAACTTGAATATACAGAATCGTTGCTATATTTGTCTTGTTTTCCCCTCGTTATGCTATTTTCTCTTTGTGCTTGGCATTCCTTTCAGTGGCTATTTCTTATTAGTGAGTTTTTACAATTTTTGTGATTTAAGTCTTTGTATTGATTTGCTCATCGCACTTTGCATTCGGTCTTATTTACTTTTGCGCCGGTTGTTGCAATATATGTTGTTTCTGTCGCATTCTTGTTGTTTTCCTCAGTGGCTGCATTGCATATTTAAATTGGGACTACGGACAGAGATCCGGGAGCTTTCCCCCTATACTGCACTGCATATTTAAATTGGGACTACGGACAGAGATCCGGGAGCTTTCCCACTGTACTGCATCGTATATTTAAATTGGGACTACAGACAGAGATTCAGGAGCTTTCCCCCTGTACTTCATCGCATATTTAAATTGGGACTACGGACGAGATTCGGGGAGCTTTCCCCCTGTACTGCATTGCATGACAAATTCTGAGTTGCGGACTGAGTTCCGGTGGTTTTATCATTGAGGAGATTTGGATCGAAGAATATAAATATGTATATATATTGAAAAGTATAGCTGAAAAGAAATTATCTCCAGGAAAAGTTATGTCTGAAGGACTTCTATTTCGAAAGTATAATTGAAAAGTATTTGTCTTGCAGAAAAATAATATTTGAAATAGCAGTATTTGGGAAAGTATATTTTGAACATCACATATTTTGATGATATTTGAAAGAGCAGTATTTGGGAAAGTATATTTGAACACCACGTATTTGAAGAGACTATATTTTAAAGATTTTTCTTTATAAAAACACAAATATATAAATATACATTCAAAGCAAGTATGTTTCAAAGAAGAAATTTCTCTATTCCGAAATGATTATATCTTTAAAGTTTTCAAAATGAACTCACGATTTAAAGGTTTTCACTCGAAGGTTTGACCAGTTTTATTGAGTTTATTGGCTAAGGCCTGACGTGAATAAATTGATGCAGTGCTGAGTTGCTAGTGCTTTTATTGGGTTGTGATTTCCGCCATTTGGATTGCAGTCTTTCCATTCTCTTTGCGTACTTCTATTATACTGTCCGTTGATCGTAATTATTGAATTTTCTTCCGTATTATTTGTAACGACCCGAGCGGTCGTTTAGGGCTCTAGCGCGCCGTTCAACTATTTGAGGTCATGAGCTGCTTCGTTTCAGGTGTTATGACTCGTAGGTGTGGTCGGTGTTGAACTTCGGGAAGTTCGGAGTCAAATTGGAAGGAAAATTCTCATTTCGTAAGGCTTATGTTGGAAGAATTGACTAAGATTAGAATTTTGAGTAAACGACCTCGGAATCAGGATCTGAAGGTTCCAGCAGGTTCGTATGATGATTTTGGACTTGTGCGTATGTCCGTATCGGGTTTTGGATAGCCCGGGAGCATTTCGGCGTATATTGTGAAAGTTAGTATTTTAGAAGAATTTCATAAGTTTGGGTTGGAAGGCATCTCAGTGTTATAGAGGTCCGGTTGGGATTCCCAGTGTGGGAATAGCTCCGTATGGTGATTCTTGAGTTGGGAGCGCGATCGGAAGTGAATTCGGATGTCCAGAGTTCATTTTGAAGTCATTTGGCTAAAGATAGAAATTTGAAGGTTTTTGAGAAGTTTGACCGAGAGTTTGACTTTTTGATATCGGTGTCGGATTCCAATTCCGAAAGTTGGAGCAGGTCCATAATGTCGAATATAACTTGTGTGCAAAATTTGGGGTCAATCGGACGTGATTTGATAGGTTTCGGCATCAGATGTAGAAGTTTGAAATTTCAAAGTTCATAAAGCTTGAATTGGAGTGCGATTCATGATTTCGACATTTTTTGATGTGATTTGAGGCCTCGAGCGAGTTCGTATCATATTTTGGGACATTTTGGTATAATTGGTTAAGGTCCCGAGGGTCTCAGGTTGATTTCGGAAGGTTAAATGAATGGATTTCGGACCAAAATAGTTGTTGAAAATTCTGCAGCAAATCTGTTTTGGGACAACAATTTATGTATCGAAGAGCTAACTTTGGAAGCGTATATATAGGAATCTATAAGGAACCTGAAAATTTTCAAAACGAAAAAGTTGTATATCTTGAAGTCTATTTTTCAGAACATTAAACCATTTGTCATTTGGAGTTTTTTGTATAAAGTTATGACCAATTGAAGATGGCTGGTGGAGCAGTTTCGCCAGAATTTTCTGATGCATGAAGCTAACTTTAGAAGCTCATATCTCGAAATATATAAAGTGTTATATGGTGTACAACCTATCAAATAAAAGATCTTCTAGTCTAGTTTCTAAAACTTCAAACGGTTTGTTATTTGGATATTTATACAAGGAATTATGGGTGTTTTAACAGAAGGTGTTTAACAAGGGAAAATTGTAATAGGATGTACAACCTGCACAGCACAAGCGCAAGGTACAACTCGATGAAGCATGGGCAGATTGTTTTAAACACGAATTTTGGCCCATTTCTTTCATTTGGCTTGGATGATTTGGGAGAGATCAAGGAGGGATTTTCACCAAGCAACACAAGGTAGGTGATGTCTTCCTATTTTTGAGTTAAATATGTGATCTTACATGGATTTAGACATGGAAAATTTGTATAAATTTGGGATTTTTGGGGAAAACCTAGAACTTGGAATTTTGGAATTTTACCATGAATTTGCGCACAAAAATTGTAACAAATTGTATATTTGAGTTAGTAAAGTTATGAGTAGAATTTATCTTCGAGAAATTTCGGAATTCGGGCACGTGGGTCCGGGGGCATTTTGGTCAATTCCTTGAGCGGAGATGGGAGTTTATATAATCTGAATTTTTAACAAATATTTGAGTATATTTTCATTGGTTTATCATTATTTGAATAGTTTGGGGGCGTTGCGCATCCATTGAAGTCGACATAGAGGTTTGGAAGCCGGGTATGAATCTTCGGAGCGAGGTGAATCTCCTTTCTAACCTTGTAAGAGGGAATTGTCCCCATAGGTTCTACGTGCGGTGTGTAATTGTTTTGGGGGCTACGTGCGTACAAAGTGACGAGAGTCTGTACGTAGCGACTATTATATCATGTCGGGTAGTTTTAGGACTCACGAGCATGCCATAACGTGCCTTATGTGTATCTTTAGCCAAACTTTGAGTTGCTTATTACCTTTGAACCAGTATGCTTATTATCTTTGAACTAGTATGCAAATGGTAGAGAGTTGCCTCTGAATTTCTAGTGAGTTAATCCTTGTTACAAGTATAGCCTCTACTGAGCTTATTGATAAATCCGATATATATATATATATATATATATATATATATAAGAGTCAGCACTCGAGTCACAGGTATGATTCGCGATCGAGGGAAGCTTTATGTTAATTATATATAAGAGTCAACACTTGAGTCGCAAATATGATTCGCGATCAAGGGAAGCTTTATGTTAATTATATATAAGAGTCAGCACTTGAGTTGCAGGTATGATTCGCGATCGAGGGGAGCTTTATGTTAGTTATGTATAAACGTGTCAGCACCCGAGTCGCAGGTATGATTCACGAGCGGCGGAAGCTTTATGATTAATTTGTAAGAATGCACATATGGGAAGGGCCGTTCGATCCTCGATAGTGCACAATTTATTTTTATTGTTGGTTCGGGCCAAATGACCCTCGGCATATATACATATTTATATATACATATGCCATACCCCTTGTGACTTAAATTGTTAAATTGATTTAAGGATATAGATTGTTAAATAATTTCGTGAATAAGGACTTGACAGATATTTGGGGAAAAATGAAAGAGAAACTACTTATTCACTCATTTTTTTGAAATTACTCGGAATTTTGTGCCTCATATATATATTTTGTTGCTTAACTACCTTCACATGCCTACCGCTTTCATCATATTCTGTCCCATTTATATTATTGGACCTTAGTGAGTGTCAAGTTGACCTCTCGTCACTACTTCTTCGAGATTAGACATGATACTCACTGGGTACATATCTGTTTATGTACTCATGCTACACTTGTTGTGCATTTTGTTGCACAGGTACCTTCATAGCACATTGATTGACTTGGAGACTTATACGGGCTGCATTTATCCGGAGACGTTCCGCAGCTAACAGAGTTTCCCTCCTATGTATTTATACCTTATGTTGATCCTTTGTCCAATTTGTTCCTCGGGCAAGCGATATATAATTGTATAAATTCTTAGAAGTTGCTTATGTACTTGTGACACCGGGTTCTGAGATATGTATTGGGATATAATTGCTTAAATGTAATCTTTTAAACCATTGTTTTTAATTAACAGACTTTTATTTGGTTATTATGTAATGAAGTGAAAGGAAGTGTTTTCATAAATGTTTTTAAACGGAAAGTTATTTCGATTAGTTAATGTTTTGGCTTGCCTGACCTTGTGTCCGGCACCATCACGACCTTAGGGATTTTGGGCCGTGACATTATTCGATCATATTGCTAATTACATTGAGAAATCTTTAGACAGATAGTTTGTTTCGGTCATTTATACATCTATGCCTTTTTATTTATTAGACCGGTGGTGTCTTGACTAGTCCTCGTCACTACTTCACCGAGGTTAGTCTTGATGCTTACTGGGCACCGCTGTGGTGTGCTCATACTACACTTCTGCACATTTTTGTGTGCAACTTCAAGTTATTGTTGTTGGTAGCTGCGCAGATCATTGTTGAGGAGACTCAAGGTAACCTGCTGCTACGTTCGCAGACTTCGGAGTCACCTTCCTGTTTTATTTCTATTCAACTGTACTTACTTATTCCTAGACAATTGTATTTAGATTTGATAGAAGGATTTCGTAGAGCTTATGACTTGTATTTACTGGGTTTTGGGAAATTGTAAACTCTGTCAAGAATTCTATTTCAAAAATTTTAAAATTCCTTTATTATTGTTGTTGTTCAGTGGTAATGTTAGGCTTACCTAGTCCCTAAGACTAGGTGCCATCACGATACCCAACGAAGGAAAATTTGAGTCGTGACAGAATTTGATGTAGAAGTGGTTGAAGTTGTTGAGTCATTACATGTACGTGTGTATATTTACATGTCGGATTGTTTGTGTTCTATTCAGTCTTTGTGTTACTTCATGGTTTTTAGCTGATACTTCTTGTTTTCCTTCTTTATCGAATTCACTGTCTTGTTAGCTATATTGCGTAGCCTTTATGTGTATATCATTATTTTCCTTGATTCCTATATTGATACTTGTTCAGTTTTATTAGACCAGTGGGTGTCTGACTAGTCCTTGTCACTACTTCACCGAGGTTAGTCTTGATACTTACTGGAAACCGCTGTGGTGTGCTCATACTACTCTTCTGCATATTTTTGTGCAGATTCCAGGTTTTCGCATAGCCGACCGATTGATTGTTAGTAGTATGGTTGCTGTTGTGGAGACTCAAGGTAAAACTGCTTCAGCATTCGCGGTTTCAGATTCACCATCTTATATTTCTATTTGCACTGTTGTACTTATTTCTGAACAATGGTATTACTAGGAGTTTTAGTGTAATTGCTTTAAAGCTTATGACTTGTACTACCAGGTTTTGGGAATATACAATGTGTAGAGAATTATTTATTTCAGAAAAATATTAGATTCTATTTATTATTGTTGTTATTCCATTAATATTAGGCTTACCTAGTCCTTAAGACTAGGTGCCATCACGATACCCAACGGAGGGAAATTTGGGTCGTGACAAGTTGGTATCAGAGCCCTAGGTTCATAGGTTCTACAAGTGATAAGCGAGTTTAGTAGAGTCTTGCGGATCGGTACGGAGATGTCTATACTTATCTTCGAGAGGCTATGGAACTATTAGGATAACTTCACTTCCTTCATTCCTATCGTGCGAGTTCATTGATCTTAAAATTTGAAATTTATCATTCTATTCTCTCACAGATGGTGAGGACGCGAGCTGCAAATCCTGAGGATGTTACCACCGGAGCAGATGCCACCAGGGCAGAGGTAGAGGCAGAGGCCGATGAGGGGCACGTGCCGCAGCTACGCACCTGCCAGAGCAGCCGTTGAGGAGCCGCCAGCAGTTCCAGTTGGGGGGCAAGCACCGGAGGCGCCTGTTGTTACACCCGGATTTCAGGAGACCTTGGCATAGTTGTGGGATATAATTGGTACCTTGACTCAGGCGGGGTTGATTACGAGTGCACCAGCTACTTCACAGAGCGGGGGAGGAGCTCAGACTCCCATCGTCCACACTCCAGAGCAGCGAGATCATGTTGGTCAGGTTCCAGGTGTTATGGAAGCACAGCTTGTGGTCCTAGTTGCACCCGTGGTTAGGGCAACAACATATGAGGAAGAACAACTTAGACTTGAGAGGTACAAGAAGTACCACCCTTCTACCTTCAGTGGATTGGCGACAGATGATGCCCAAGGTTTCCTGGAGGAGTGTCACCGCATTCTTCACACTATGGGTATTGTGGAGACGAGCATGGTTGCTTTCGTTACATTTTAGCTCAGGGGAGCGGCTTATCAGTGTGGCGGGCATATGAGTTGGGTAGCCCGGCCGAGTCAGCTTCACTTACATGGGGTCAGTTTTCAGAGATGTTCTTGAGCAAGTTTGTACCTCAATCCCTCCGAGATGCATGGTGCGCGGAGTTTGAGCGGCTGTGCCAGGGCACTATGTCAGTATCAGAGTATGCTGTGAGATTTAGTGATTTAGTCAGGCATGCACCTGCTTTGGTTACTACAGTTAGTGAGTGTGTTCGTAGATTCATTGAGGGCCTTAGAGCGTGTTCGTAGATTCAGTGAGGGCCTCAGGCATGATATTCGATTCAGCATGGCTCGGGAGTTAGAGTCGGATGTTTCATTTCAGAAGGTGGTAGGGATTACTCGCAGAGTTGAGGGCATGCTGGATCTTGAGAGAGGTGACAAGCGGGGCTGTGAGAGGGAGGACAGACGAGGTCAGGAGAGAGAGGGCAGAGAGGTGAGTAGGCCTCGTAGGCCGGAGAGATCTACTGGTCCTTATTATGGAGGCAGGTTACGACACGGTAGAGGTTTTGTGGGTCAACAAGTTCAATTTGCATTACCAGCTTCGCATGGAGTTTCAGGTACTCATGGGTCTCAGAGTATTCGTACCACACAATTTCCACAGCCACGTCAGCAGAGTGGTTGTTTTGAGTGTGGAGGTATCAGCCATAGGGTGAGAGGTTGTCCCAGGCTCCGGCAGATGTGTTACAGCAGGACATTCAGGTGAGTAGAGGGCGCCCAAGAGGGGGAGGCCTGACCTGTTGATGTGTTTCGTATAGTAAGATGGAGGCCATTGTGCCAGATGTTATAGTACAAGTATATTTTGTTTTGTTACAGTGGGGCACCATTTGTAATTCATTATAGCTCTATTGGCCGGGACGAGTTCCCTCATTTGTTGTTTCATTTATGAGTGAGTTACATGCTTTGCACTCTATTTTTCATGCTTGCTCCCATTGGGAGATTCTATGAGTGGTAACCCGTGTCTATTGCTATTTTATTCATCATTGAGAGTGGTGAGACTAGAAGTGAGTCCTTGTTGTTCATCATGGTAGGCTTAATGTGATTTTCCTAAGTATTTTGCTTATGAGCTATGATTTGATACTCCATCGAGATGTGAGTTTAGTGAGCGTTATGATTTTATCACCCGAGATGAGTTAGTGGGGAATTTCAATTGGTATGATATATTTTTGGTATGCAATTTAGAGTTGAGGGCGAGGTCCTCGTGATATTTGTGATTTAATATGTTTGGACCGGGCTGAGTATTGATAGAGAGTTGTGCCTATGGGCTTGTTTGATAGTCCCTTTATATGTTTCTATTTTCATATTCAGTCATTTTGTTATGTGCTTCTTTAGTTTAGCTTACGGGATGTATGCTCGATGGTGTTAGCGGTGGCTCGGTGATTCGGGTGTCTAATGATGAGGTCTTCGGAGTGGATGTAGGTCCGTTGTGTTATTTATGACTTGTCTGCAAAATTCGGCGTCATTCCGGGTTGAATTGATAGGTTTCGACACGAGTTTTGATATTTGAAGATTTAAACATTTATAAGTTTGATTTTTGGTTTGATTCATCGTTTCGGCATTGTTTTATGTGATGTGAGACCTCGAGCGAGTCCGTGTTAGGTTATATGACTTGTTTGTGTGATTAGACGGGGTCTCAGGGACCTCGGGTGTGTTTCGGATGGGCTTCGGGTCAATTTTCTTCTATTCTTGACTGCTGATTTTGTCTTCTGGTTTTTCTTCTATGCGATCGCATAGGAATAGACGCGATCGCATAGTGTTCTGTGACCCGTCCAATATTTACTCTATGCGATCGTATCACTCCACATGCGATCACATAGCACATTTTTGGTCAGTATACATTTTCCTTCTATGAGATAGCATCATTCCACACGCGATCGCATATCATATATTTTGGTCAGTAAATATTTTCCTTCTACGCGATCGCATAGCACATTTTTGGGTCAGTAAATATTTTCCTTCTATGCGATCGCATCAGTCCTTACGCCATCCCATAGCACATTTTAGGCCAGTAATTATTTTACTCTATGCGATCGCACTTAAACTCTCGCGATCGCAATGGTTAAAAATCTGGGCAGACAGATTATATTCCAAAATCGAGGGTTAGGCCATTTTTATCACATTTTGACTTCTAGAGCTCGGTTCTTGGCGACTTTTGGTGGGTTTTTCACGAAATTCGATTGGGTAAGTGTTCTTCGACTAGAGTTAAATATATTCCATGATTTTATCTTTATTTTCATCATTTAATTTGTGTTTTGAGTTGAGGAAAGTGTTGGTTTTCGAAGAAAATTTCTAAAATGAAAAATCGTGATTTGAGGGACCAAATGGTATCGGAATTTGATAAATTTGTAAAATTTGACGGGTTTCGAGGTGCGGGCCTGGGGGTCGACTTTTGGGTCGATTTTTTAATTTTTGTAATGATTGAAACTTTATTATTCGTAATAGTTCCTTACAAGTTTTATGTGTATTTTGAAGTTGTTTTAGTTGATTTTGAGTCGTCCGGAGGTCTTTTCGCCCGAGAAGTTTATTTTAGAGTACCGGATTGTCGTTTTCGAGGTAAGTATCTTGCCTAAACTTGTGTGGGGAAATTACCTCTTAGGATTTGAGTCTTCTATGTTGATTGTAGTCCGTGTATGCGAGGTGACAAGTTCGTGCTCGAACTTATTTGTGGAAAGTTGCCCCTTTAGGAATCTTAGGTCCTTATATTCGCCGAGTATGAATTGTCCTTGGCATGATTGAATTTCCTAATTTCTAGTTTCATCTTTATTTGCTTAAATGTAGAATTTCTTACTTTTGGATTTACTCCTATTGCCTATTTGACTCCTAATTGACTTATCTGAAGATTTTATTTTCTTTTTACTATCATGCTAGGTCTTCTTAACTGCCTATCTCTAATTGTAATTATCTTCATCTCATTCTATAGTGGTTTGGTCATAACTGAGGCTATGATTATTTTACTTTGCTTGTCCTTAAATGAAATTCTTGAATACCCTTGAAACTGCTGACCTTAAAGGAAGTTTGGATAGACTATACCTTAGTTGACTTGCCCGTAAATAGAGTTATCAGATTCGTGTTGATTTTTTGTTGTTAACCCGTGCATTTAGGTGCGACTTTTACATGTTATTTTCCTTCCTTGTTGAGCGGTTCTTAATATGCGTAGCTTTCCTTATTATGTTTATTTCTCGTGAACTAGTTTTGCCTATCTTGTGATCGAAGGTTCTTGAGTTGATATACTTAAACTATTGCCATTGTTGTTGTTGCACTTATTGTGGTAATGCACGAGGTTTCTGCCGTGTAGTTGTTGATATGGGGAATTGCACGAGGTTTCTGTCATGCCGTGTTTACCATTGATATTGGACATGCGGCGTCACAAGGCGGGATATGAGATTGAGGGTTGCGCATGTGGCGAAACAAGGTGGGAACATACTTATGCACGTGTGGCGAAACAAGGCGGACATATACTTTACTATTGCACATGTGGCGACACAAGGTGGGCTATGTCAGGGATTGTTTGTGATACTTGTGTTGGCCTGGGGGCATTCCTTGTTACTGACATTGTGTACTGGAACACTTACTGTGTGAGTTTATTCGCGTGGAAACTTGTGAGATGAAAAGGTACGTGTTGCCCTTTTTCTTCCCTTATGTTTATTGGTTGTTTAAATCATGTTAGGACACCTGCACAAGCATACACGTAGTTATGTACCACTAATGGATTTAGGGATCCATGTTGTTGTCAAGTATAGATACTTTTGTTTTGCTTACCGTATGGGTGGAAATCACCCAATTGGCACGTCAGTCGTTCGTGTAGTTAGTACTCGAATAAGGGCGCAAGATGCCAAGTGTTAGGGTTCGAATAATGGGACCCGTAAATGGTGATTTGTCCGAGGTTCGGAACCTCATGAAGATGACTATGAATTTGATGTCGAAGTGGTTGAAGTTGTTGAGTCATTACATGTACGTGTGTATATTTACATGATGGATTGTTTGTGTGCTATTCAATCTTTGTATTACTTCATGGTTTTCCGCTGATACTTATTGTTTTCCTTCTTTATCGAATTCACTGTCGTGTTAGCTATATTGCGTAGCCTTTATGTGTATATCATTATTTTCCTTTATTCCTATATTGATACTTGTTCAATTTTATTAGACCAGTGGTTTCTTGACTAGTCCTCGTCACTACTTCACCGAGGTTAGTCTTAATACTTACTGGGCACCGCTGTTGTGTGCTCATATTACTCTTCTGCACGTTTTCGTGCAGATTCCAGGTTTTCGCATAGCCGGCTGATTGATTGTGAGTAGTGCAGGTGCTGTTGTGGAGACTCAAGGTAAAACTGCTTCAGTGTTCGCGGTTTCTGAGTCACCATCTTATATTTCTGTTTGAACTGTTGTACTTATTTCTGAAAGTGGTATTTTTAGGAGTTTTAGTGTAATTTCTTTAAAGCTTATGACTTGTACTACCGGGTTTTGGGAATATACAATGGGTAAAGAATTATTTATTTCAGAAAAATATTAGATTTTATTTATTATTGTTGTTATTCCATGAATATTAGGCTTACCTAGTTCTTAAGACTAGGTGCCATCACGATACCCAACGGAGGAAAATTTGGGTTGTGACTTTCCCCTTCTACCTATTTCAGTTTACTGTTTCTTTAATCCATAAACAGTTGTATTTCTTTCAGCCAGATATTTGTTGTTAAATCATAGAAGTCTATGAGTTGTGACTCCAGATCATGGGTAGTTATGTATAAATACTCGATTCTGTTATAAATTTCCGCTTTCTTATTAATTCGATATGTGCTAATTGTTGTTAATCGTCGTAAGTTTAAATATTTTTGCGTATTGAGTATCTAATGTTGGCTTGCCTAGCAAGTGAATGTTAGGCGCCATCACGGTCCCGACAGTGAGAATTCTGGGTCGTGACATGTTGGTATCAGAGCCCTAGGTTTCCTAGGTCTCATAATTCATGGACAAGCTGAGTAGAGTCTGATGGATCGGTAAGGAGACGTCTGTACTTATCTCCCAGGGGCTATAAAGTTAGGAAAAAGTTTCACTTTTTCAACTATGTCGTGCAATTTGTTTTTCTCAATATTGATTGAACTTTCCTATTCTTATTCTCTCGCAGATGGCGAGAACACGTACCGCTTCTTTAGTTGAGCAGCAGCTAGAGCCTCCAGCGGTAGCTCCTACGAGGGGTAGAGGTCGAGCCGGAGGCCGTGCCAGAGGCCGAGGCAGGTGCAGGGCTCAACCCAGAGCCCGGGCAGCTGCCCCAGCTGTGGAACCTCAGGTAGAGTTCGATGAGGAGATTCCAGCTCAGACTATTCCTGCTGGACCATCTCAGGTCCCGGAGGGGTTTATTGGCACCCTATTGCTCCAGGATGCCTTAGTCTGATTAGTGGGCCTTATGGAGAGTGTGGGCTAGACTGGAGCATTCCCCATGGCACCAACCGTATCTCAGGCTGGAGGAGGAGCCTAGACTCCTTCTACTCATACTCCGGAGCCGATGGCTCCCCAGTTTGAGACTCCAGCCACTTATCCAGTCGGAGTAGTTCAGTCGGTTGCTGCGGCGCATCCCGGTGATGGGTCAGCTATGTCTCCTGAGGCCTTATGGAGATTGGATATGTTTACCAATCTCTTTCCAGTTCATTTTAGTGGTGCTACTTCAGAGGATCCCCAGGAGTATCTTGACAATTGTGACGAGGTTCTTCGGAACATGGGTATATTGGAGACCAATGGGGTCGACTTTGCTGCTTTTCAGATGACTGGTTCCGCCAAGAAATGGTGGAGGGATTATTTAATGACTAGACCAGCTGAGTCGCCTGCTCTTTGCTCTTACTTGGGACCAGTTCTCACATCTCTTCTTAGAGAAGTTTCTGCCTATCACCTTGAGAGAGGAGCGCCGCTAGTTCGAGCGTCTCCAGTAGTGCAGCATGATTTTACTCAGTATGAGACCCCTTTTGTGGATTTGGCCCGTGATTGCTATTCTTTTGCTTCCCATAGAGAGAGAGAGAAGGTGAGGAGGTTTATTGAGGGTCTGGCTCAGCCTATTAGATTGCAGATGGCTAAGGAGACTAGGAGTGAGATTTCTTTCCAGGATACGGATAATGTCGCCAGATGAGTTGATATGGTTCTTGGACAAGGAGTTCAGGGGTTGGACAAGAGACCTCGTCATTCCGGTGGGTTCAACGGTGTCTCATCTTGAGGAGGGGGTACTTACGGTAGAGACCATCCTCCTAGGCCATTTCATTTAGTACTCCAGGCCTCCCATGGTTCCCCAGGTGGTCGTGGCCCTTATATGCCTTATTCTGATCAGCCAGCCTGCAGTGCACCACCAGCTCCTATATCGCACCTCCCCTTCAAAGTTTTCGGGTTGGTTATTCAGGTCGACAGGGTCAGTTTCACGGACATCAGTCTCAGTAACCTAGGTTTTGTTATACTTGTGGTGATCCAAGGTACATTGCTGATTTTACCCTCGTTCGTCGAGCAGTTCACAGCACCAGAATTCTCGTGCCATGGTTCCGGCACCAATAGCTGCACC
This sequence comes from Nicotiana knightiana, assembly GCA_005239525.1. Taxonomy (NCBI): domain Eukaryota; kingdom Viridiplantae; phylum Streptophyta; class Magnoliopsida; order Solanales; family Solanaceae; genus Nicotiana; species Nicotiana knightiana. The sequence continues at coordinate 40,927 of ML434843.1, read as the reverse complement.
ATCTGCTCAGCCAGCCAAAGGCAGGGGCCAGGCAGTTAGAGGTAGGGGCCAGATTGTTAGAGGTGGAGGTTAGGCCGTTAGAGGTGGAGGCCCGCTAGCTAGAGGTCGTCCTAGAGATATGGTTCAGATTGTTCGGGCCCAACCCCGATGCTATGCTTTTCCAGCCAGACCTAAGGTTGAGTCATCTGGTGCTGTTATTACAGGTACTGTTTCGGTTTGCAGTAGAGATGCTTCAGTTCTATTTGATTCAGGGTCTACTTACTCCTATGTGTCATCTTATTTTGCTTCATATTTTGTTTTACCACGTGATTCCTTGAGTGCCCCTGTATACGTGTCCACACCTATGGGGGATTCTATCATCATAGATCGTGTATACCGTTCGTATGTGGTCACTATTGGGAGTCTTGATACTAGTGCCGACCTTCTTCTCTTAAATATGGTAGATTTCGATGTTATATTAGGTATGGATTGGTTGTCACCTTATCACACTATTTTGGACTGTCACGCCAAAACAGTGACATTAGCCTTGCCGGGGTTGCCTCGATTAGAGTGGAGAGGGACTTCTTGTCATTCTACCAGCAGGGTTATTTCTTATATGAAGGCTCGGCGTATGGTCAAGAAAGGGTGTTTGGCCTATTTGGCTTATGTTCGTGATTCTAATGTGGAGGTTCCTTCTATGGATAATGTGCATGTTGTTCGTGAGTTTCCTGAGGTATTTCCTACAGACTTGTCAGGGATGTCACTCGATAGGGATATTGATTTTTGAAGTGATTTGGCTCGGGGAACTCAGCCCATTTCCATTCTGCCATACCGGATGGCCCCACCAGAGTTGAAAGAATTGAAGGAAAAGTTGCAGGATTTTCTCGATAAGGGCTATATTAGACCTAGTGTCTCGCCCTGGGGTGCACCGGTTTTGTTTGTAAAGAAGAAGGATGGGTCTATGAGGATGTGTATAGATTATTGGTAATTGAACAAAGTCACTATCAGGAACAAGTATCCATTGCCGATGATTGATGATTTATTTGATCAGCTTCAGGGTTCCAAGGTGTTTCTGAAGTTTGATTTGAGATCTGGCTACCATCAGTTGAGGATTAGGGCATCCGATGTCCCTAAGACAACTTTTCGGACGCGGTATAGGCACTATGAGTTTCTGGTGATGTCTTTTGGGTTGACCAATGCCCCAGCAGCATTTATGGACTCGATGAACCGAGTGTTCAAGCCTTATTTGGATTCCTTTGTGATTGTGTTTATTGATGATATCTTGATACAATCCCGCAGCCGGGAGGAGCATGAGCAGCACCTTAGGATAGTGCTCCAGACTTTGAGGACAGTCAGTTGTATGCAAAAATTTTGAAGTGCAAGTTTTGGTTGGATTCAATCGCTTTCTTGGACCACGTTGTATCGGCAGAGGGTATTCATGTAAATCCTAAGAAGATTGAGGCAGTCAAGAACTGGCCTAGACCTAATTCAGCCACAGAGATCATGAGCTTCTTTGGTTTGGCAGGTTATTACCTTCGATTTATGGAGGGGTTTTCATCTATAGCAGCCCCGTTGACCAGGTTGACCCAGAAGGGTGCCCAGTTCAGATGGTCGGACGAGTGTGAGGCGAGCTTTCAGAAGCTTAAGACAACTTTGACTACAGCGTTGGTGTTGGTGTTACCATCGGGTTCAGGATCTTACATGGTATATTGTGATTCTCCCGTGTTGGGCTCAGAGCAGTATTGATGCAGGAGGGTACAATGATTGCATATGCATATCGGCAGTTGAAGGTTCATGAGAAGAATTACCCTGTCCATGATTTAGACTTGGTAGCCACTGTACATGCACCGAAGATTTGGCGGCACTATCTTTATGGCATCTCGTGTGAGGTTTTCACGGATCATCACTTTGTTCAAGAAAAAATATCTCAATTTGAGGCAGAGGAGGTGGTTGGAGCTATTGAAAGACTATGATATCACCATCGTGTATCATCCGGGGAAGGCCAATGTGGTGGACGATGCATTGAGTAGGAAGGCAGTGAGTATGGGCAGCCTTGCGTTCATTCCATTTGGTGAGAGGCCGCTAGCTTCAGATGTTCAGACTTTTGCCAACCAGTTTGTGAGGTTGGATATTTCAGAGCCAAACTGTGTTCTAGCTTGCACATTCGCTCGGTCTTCCTCGTTGAGCTATCAGAGATTGGCAGTATGATGACCCTCATTTGTTGGTCCTTAGGGACACAGTACGGCACACTGGTGCCAAGTAGGTTACTGTTGGAGATGACATAATTTTGAGGAAGTAGGGTCGCGTGTGTGTGCCTAATGTTGATGGGCTTCGTGAGTTGATTCTTGAGAAGGCCCACAGTTCTCGGTATTCTATTCACCCGGGCACCGCCAAGATGTACCAAGACTTGCGGCAGCATTATTGGTGGAGGAGGATGAAGAAGGATATAGTTGCTCATGTAGCTCATTGCCTGAATTGTCAGCAGGTGAAATACGAGCATCAGAGGCCCGGTGGTTTGCTTCAGCAGATAGAGATTCCTGAGTGAAAGTGGGAGCGTATCATTATGGACTTTGTTGCTTGACTCAGAGGAGGTTCGATGCTGTTTGGGTCATTATAGATAGACTGACTAAGTCAGCACACTTCATTCATGTGGCAGTTACCTATTCTTCAGAGCGATTGGTAGAGATTTATATTCGGGAGATCGTCTGCCCGTATCTATCAATTCTGATCGAGGTACACAGTTTACCTCGCATTTCTGGAGGGCAGTACAACATGAGTTGGGTATGCGGGTTGAGTTGAGCACATCATTTCATCCTCAGACGGACGGGCAGTCCGAGCGTACTATTCAGATATTGGAGGATATGCTCTGCGCTTGTGTTATAGACTTCGGAGGATCGTGGTATTAGTTCTTTCCCCTTGCAGAGTTCTCCTACAACAACATCTACTAGTCGAGCATTCATATGGCTCTATATGAGGCATTATATGGTAGACGGTGCAGGTCGCCAGTTGGGTGGTTTGAGCCGAGGGAGGCTCGGTTGTTGGGCACTGATCTAGTTTAGGAGGCCTTGGACAAGGTCAAGATCATACAAGATCGACTTCGCACAGCTCAATCCAGGCAAAAGAGTTATGTCGACCGTAGAGTTTGTGAAGTGGTATTTATGGTCGGGGAAAGAGTGTTGTTGCGGGTGTCACCCATGAAGGGTGTCATGAGGTTGGGAAAGAAGGGCAAGTTGAGCTCTAGATATATCAGGCCTTTTGAGATTCTCGAGAGGGTGGGAGAGGTGGCTTATAGACTTGCATTGCCTGCGGGGTTATCAACAGTTCATCCAGCATTCCATGTGTCCATGCTTCGGAAGTATCATGGTGACCCGCCCCACGTGTTAGATTTTAGCTCTGTCTAGTTGGACAAAGATTTGACTTATGAGGAGGAGTCGGTGGCTATTTTAGACCGGCAGGTTCGTCAAATCAGGTCGAAGAGTTATCCTTCAGTTCGAGTGTAGTGGAGAGGTCATCCTGTTGAGGCAGCTACTTGGGAGTCCGAATCGGACATGCGGAGTAGATATCCCCACCTATTCACCAGTTCAGGTACTTTACTATGTCCGTTCCAGGATGAACGGTCGTTTTAGAGGAGGAGATTGTACTGACCCGAAAGGTCATTACAATCAATTTAAGCAACAAAACTAGTAACACAAAAGAAATTGCATGACATCACCCTTCATGCTTTTACTCTCGTCCTCACCATCCGAATCAATATATTCAGCACGGCATCACCCTTCGTGATTTTACCTCACATAATCATGGCACGGCATTATCCTTCATGCATTATCACTCATATCATGGGACGGCATCAACCTTCGTGCTTTTACAATCACAATATCGGCACGGCATCATCCTTCGTGCATTAACATTCACTCATAATCTCACGCACTGCATCACCCTTCGTGCTTTCTTACTCTTCCTCACCCAAAAACATTAAATGACAGCAATCCAACAAGGAAAATAACAGAGTAAACAAAATTAAAACCATAACATCCCGGCAAGGGAGCCAACAGTGGAATCAATACCATCCCGGCAAGGGAAAATAGCTATAACCAATCTCACTTAGTACATAACTTCACACAAACATCTTCAACTGAAACCAATTCTCAACACTGTTCAATATCAAGGAATTTCCACCAACATGGATAGCTATAAAGTAAAACTCAAGAACTACTTAACAAAAAACCACATAAATCACAATATTCTACTCACGGGCATGCTTGACACCAACGTATAGATACTCGTCACCTTGCCTATACGTTGAACATGATACTTACACATAGCAAATAGGACACAACACCTATTCCCTCAAGTTAAGGTTAAGCCAAACACTTACCTCGAATTCCACGACCAACTCAAGCCTCAATTACCTCTTTCCCCTTAGAATTTGCCTCCAATTCAATTGTATCTAGACATAATTAGCTTAAATAATATCAATAAATGCTAAATAACTCAACCCCAATGCTTAATTATGAATTTTCTATCATTCTTCCTAAAAAGTCAAAAATTGACCCCAAGCCCGCTTGGTCAAAACTCGAGGTTCGAACCAAAACCCGATCACCCATTTACCCACGAGCCCGAATATATAATTAGTTTCGAAATTCGACCCCAAAACGAGGTCTAAATTCCAATTATTCAAAAGTCGTAACTCTACCCATAACCCAATTCACTACCATTAAAACCCTAGAATTCTTGATAAAAGTTGATGAAAATCATTAAAAAGTTGAAGGAAATTAGTTAGTGGACACTTACCTAAGATTTGGGAAGAAAATCTCTTGAGAAAATCGCCCTTGGTCTTCTATTTTTGTGAAGAAGTGAAAATGAAATCGGATGAAGCTCTAACTTAAACACATTGTCCGACCCTTGCACCTGCGGTGCTTGTGTCGCACCTGCAAAAAATGGACAAGGTCACTAAGGGCCTCACCTGCGAAGGTTTACCCGCTTCTGCAGAAATCTTGTCGCATCTGCGGAGAGGGAGCAGGCTGGGCTGGACTGCACATGTGGCTTATGGTCCGCACCTGCGGCCACACCAGAATTGGTGCACCAACAGTGATTTTTCAATTCTAAACATACCGGAACCTGCCCGAAACTCACTCGAGTCCTCGGGGCTCCAAACCAAACATGCACACAACCTTAAAAACATCCTACGGAATTACTCGTGCAATCAAATCGCCTAAGTAACATCTTAAACAACGAACTTAGAATATAATTCAAAGAAAAACCTCAAAAGTTTCAAATTTCACAACTACAGATCCGAATCACGTCAAATGACCTCCATTTCTTACCAAATTTTACAGGCATCACTCAAATACTATATTAAATCTGTACAAGGCTCCGAAACTAAAATACGGGCCCGATACCATCAATTTCAAATATAATCAAATTTCCAAAGACTCTTATAATTTTAGTAAAACAATTTCTTTCAAAAATTCATTTCTCGGGCTCGGGACCTCAGAATTCAATTTCGGGCACACGCCCAAGTCCCATATTTTTCTACGGACCCTCCAGGACTGTCAAATCATGGGTCCAGGTCCGTTTACCCAAAATGTTGATCGAAGTCAACTTAAATTCAATATTAAAGGCAAAATTAGCATTTTTCGCAGTTTTTCACATAAAAGCCTCCCGGATATACGTCCGGGCTGCGCACCAAAACGAGGTGAGATAAAGGAGGTTTTCAAGTCCTCGGAACATAATTTTGACTTATAAAATGAGAGATGACTTTTTGGGTCATCACACGCTCGTATCTAGCAGAATTTCTTGATAATCTGTCTCTAAAGAATACATTTTTCTCTTTAGCTACATAATTTGTTCGTCGCTAAAATCTGATATTTTTAGTAGTGTGTATAGCATTTGCAATGATGGATGTTGTATTGTATGAGATACAATGATATAATATTATTGTATCTTCTTTATAGAGGATATTCTAGGTGTATGTTCCGTTGCTTCAACTGAAATATCATGACCAAAATTCTTGTTGTTGGCATCAATATTCCTCCTAAAAGTATAATATATAGTTGTCTGTGAAAATATATATATGAGAAAAATATAGTTCAATTTTGAGGATTGTTTGACCCTGCAACTTACTTTTTCCAGACGTATCTACAAAATATTTAACTTGTTATCTTTTTATTAATCACAAGTTTTATGCCCATACAATAAAAATGCTAACTATTAATCTATAGTTTCCACAAAGCTATGACACATATAAACAATCATCAAATTATACTCATGCCTTCAAGATAAATAACTACTCCCTCCGGTTCATTTAATTAATTTTTTTGCCTTTTTTTGGTCCAAAATATTTATTCACATGTCAAGAAGGAATTATCTTCCTTTTTTTTTTCAAAGTTTCCCTTGGAATATAAGAGTATTTAGTATAATTCCAATGAACAAATTAAATTAACTTTGTCAATTTTGTTGTTAGTTAATGCTAAAAGATGAATTTCTTAATATGTGTGAAAACAGTTAAAAGATCAATTAACATGGAACGAAAAGAGTGAGTAGGAGTGGAAAACGGACGGGTCGGATATGGTTCGATTAAAAAACGGGTAATAAAAAAATAGATAAATTATCCGACCCGACCCATATTGAGTACGGATAAAAAAGGAATTAACCGGCGAATAATATGGTATCCATATTATCCATGACTTCTTGCATATGATCACTTTTGGGAGAATTCTTAGTCTCCCTAACTTGAGGAACCCCTAGTTTGAGGCTTTACAAATGTAAAAGTTAGACTCATTGGTTATTCATTTTCTAAATGGATAATATGGTTCTTATCAATATTTGACCCTTTTTTAAAAAGTTCATTATCCAACCCATTTTTAGTGGATAATATGGGTGGTTAACTGTTTTCTTTTAACCATTTTGCCATCCCTGCGAGTGAGTAATAGTCAACTATTAAGAGTTGCCAACTACCATGTCCATCAATGCCAATATTTACGTGTACTACTAAACAATTAAGGAAAATTAACATGGTATGACAATGCATAAAGAGAATTGACAATATTTTGGCCTTCCATTAAGTTTGGCAATAGAAACCCAAAAACAAATTGGCATTTAATAACCAAAATTATTTTTCTTAAAAATAACAACAAAATTTAGAACCCTCTTCTGTCTTCTAACAATTGCCAATTCTTCCTAGAAATTAGATGCCACTTCCTTTCAAATTAGGGTAAAACAAATTTAATTACGTCACCACGAGCATCAATATCAAAATCTTAGGATATGAATGTTGGAGTTGTTTTTATAACTTAAATGAAAATCCGATAAAGGTAAAAAAGAAAAAGAAAAGTGCATGGTAGCTCAAGTTTTTAAATTTGAATACGGAGTTACTGAGAAAATGATGTTAAGCTCAAAAGAATCACACTATAAATCTTATATAAATTAGCTTGACAAAGTCTTCGCTTTCTAGGCAATGGGTGTGTATATCTCCATATGCAACTATCGTATAAATTTACACACAAACAATAAAGATATATACCAACATACATATATATATATATATATATATGTGTGTGTGTGTGTGTGTGTGTTTGTTATTGTTACTTTCGGGAATGGATAATATGACAAAAAAAAAAAAAAAGATGATTGACAAACTGACAAGTATGAATTCTTGGCCTATAAACTTTGTATGAAGAAAAGGAAAATGTTAGAAATAATTAAGCATTAAACAACATCAAGCACTTGTATAGAATATTTCATGAGATAAAATTCAACTAAATTATTCAAAAAAATAACATGTTGAAAATGATCTAGTGCATTACATTCCATTATTTGTCAACAGACTGGCTATTTCTTTTTTTGTTTTCTAATTTATTTGTCTTATTTAAAGACTGCAAAAATTCCAATGTAAAATAAGTCATACTCTCTTTTTAACCAAAAAAATAAAAGACATAGATAACTACTAATTTCTCATGTATTTTCGATAAATTTTTTGTTGATTAGATGGAATTTGGTAGACAATCTAAAATCTTTTAATTTAATGATAGAAAATTAATCAAAATATTGTTGGAATATAGGAGTAATCAATTTTTGAGAGTACACCTCTTATATTTGTAAATAACACACTTAACCCCTTACATTATTGGGCATATTACACAAATATAACTACAAAAGCTTATGCAAAATGATAAATTTAAAAAGGAAAAGTTCCCTTGTAGAATGTTCATTATGTGAGGGTCTTAAGTTTTAAATTTTTTAATGAAGGGTTTATTTGCAAACGAGTTACATATTTTAAGGATTTTGATCGATTTGAAACAAATTGTTCTTCTCCGTATCTCCCAATTTCTTTTAGCAAAAATGTCTTGAAACAAATAATATTCAATTTAACCAGCTTTATATACTTCTAAATTAATAAATAAACTTGAATCCAAAATATCAAACATTATATTAGCATCCATATATTTTGTGCCAGCTCATCTCCAAATAATCATCGTCAGGGGAATGGAAATATTTACCTACATTGGAGGGCAACTACAGATATAGTTATTTTTAGGGATGCCATTAAGAGATTAGCCAATATTTATTTTGTCTTGAATTTTTAAACTAAAAATCTTAACTTCAAGACAATTCAAAATATTTTTATCCTGAAAATTTAAACGAAAAATTAAAATTTAGGACGCACTGGCTGATTATTAAATAACATGCCTTTAAAGTGGCTACCTGGTGTCATTTCTACTACATTGGATCCATGCATCAAGAATATAAAAGGAAATTGGGAGA
>ML434843.1:0-32037 GCA_005239525.1 Nicotiana knightiana | reverse complement strand
GGGGGGGGGGGGTGGAGATCACAAATAGCCATATTTATAATTAGTAATTGAAAAATACTCACATTTTTAAAAGTAATCAAAATTTAGTCACTTTTTCATATAAGGATAAAATCTGAACAAAAATACCCTTAAAAATCGAAAAACATTTCAGCGTAATATGCTGGAGTTCAAATTTTTTAAATTTGAAATTCCAGCATAATGTGCTTAAATTTCCTAATGTACTGGAGTTCTGACATAATATGCTTGGAAGTTTATATAGAGTAGCTCCATAATCTAACATATTATGCTGGAACTTTTTGTGTGGTGGAGTTCCAACATAATATGCTATAAGTTTATACACAGGAGCTTCATATCCAACATATTATGCTGGAACTTTTCATGTTTAAGCAAAATAGTGATTATTTTTTAATGATTTTACAAGCGCTAGCTATTTTTTAATTATCGGTCCGAAAACTAGCTAGCACGTGTATGGCATGGGTTATTTCAGCATCATAGCGCCTAGTATTCGAACATTGGCTCGAGGCATTTTTTGTACCCTTCTTACCTTGACAAAGAAGGGATACCTTACGTTCTTGAAACGATAATGTCAAGACCCGAAATTCCAACCGTCGGGATCGTGATGGCGCCTAACATTCACTTGCTAGGCAAGCCAACATTAGAGACTCAATAGGAAATAATCTTAAAACTTACGGCGATTAACAAAAATTAACACATATCGAATTAATAAGAAAGCGGAAATTTATAACAGAAATGAGTATTTATACATAACTATCCATGATCTGGAGTCACAACTCATGGACTTATATGATTTAACTACAAAAATCTGGCTAAAAGAAAATACAACTGTTTATGAATCAAAGAAACATTAAACTGAAACAGGTAGAAGGGGACTCCAGGGTCTGCGGACGTCGGCAGACCTACCTTGGGTCTCCTTTGCAGTGAAGTCAGCAGCTAGTCTCAGGATCAGCTCGTACCGACAACTGAATCTGCACAAGAAGTGCAGAGTGCAGTATCAGTACAACCGACCCCATGTACTGGTAAGTGTCGAGCCTAACCTCGGCGAAGTAGTGACGAGGCTAGGACAAGATACCTACAAACAACCTGTGCAGTATAATCATACATGTAGCAACAACAGTAATAAATGAAATAAGACAAGGAAATATTAGGAAGGGGCATGGTGAGGGGCTCAAAATATAAGGAACCAAAATAGTGATAAAACTGGATCAATCATTATGCCTTAAGCAGATAAAAACAAATAAAAGTGGTAAAGGAAACTACATGGCATCACCCTTCGTGCTTTTACTCTCAACCTCACCATATGAAAAAATAGAGCGGAACGACATCACCCTTCGTACATTAACTCTCTCATAATATAACACGGCATCACCCTTCGTGCATTATCACTCACAAAAGATGGCACGGTATCACCCTTCGTGCTTTACACTCTCTCTCACCAAAACAAGGTACATTAACAACAGAGAGATAGAAATATCAAGAATCAGTCTTACTTCAATAATTAATGCCATAATACCAACCTCAACCTTGAACCAATACTCAACAAATACAAAAATTTCAGTAAAACATGCTAAAAGTTGCTCAACATAACAAATGGCTAAGCTAAGCATGAACAATACGATTAAAGACTACAACAATTACAAGAATAAGACTCACTCGCATGCTATGACTCGGCAACAACACATCGGTGCTCGTCACCTCACCTATACATTGTACTAAACAACCAAACACGTAGCAAATAGTCAAATAATACCTAATCTCTCAAGCCAAAGTTAGACACGACACTTACCTCGCTCCAAATGCCAAATTCAAAGCTCAACCACCACTTTTCCTCTAGATTCCACCTCCACACCACTCGTATCTAGTCATAATTAACTTAATAACATTAATTATTGCTAAAGAAATCAATTTCAATACATAATTATAGGTTTCTCAAACTTTTTCCCAAAAAGTCAAAAATCGACCCCTGACCCGCTTGGTCAAAACTCGAGGTTCTGACCAAAACCCATTTACCCATTCACCCCCGAGCTCGAATATATAATTAGTTTTGGAATCCGACCCCAAATCGAGGTCTAAATTCCTAATTTGCAAAAACCCTCAATTCTCCCAAAATCCCTAATTTCTACCATGAACACTCTAGATTTTAGATGGAAATTTCATGAAATACAATGGGTAATTGAAGGACTATGGTTTGGAATCACATACCAACACTTTGGGGAAGAAATTGCCTTTTGAAAATCTCCCCTAGGTCTTCTATCTTTTGAAAGTTTGAAAAAATGGCTTGACTCCCGTTTTTGGGACTGTTTTAAATCGCTAGGCATGCCTTCTTCGCATTGGCGAAGGGCCTGCCGCGTTCGCAAAAGATAGTGGCCCAGAAGACTTATGCGTTCGTGAAAGGTCTTACACGTTCATGATGGTTCTTCCCCCCAGACCATCTTGTTCACGAGTCTTGGCTCATGTTCGCGTAGAACGACCTGCAGATCCTAGTCCACCTCCAGATACTCTACGCGCTTGCGTAATGCCGGTCACGTTCGCGGAGAGCAGACCCCCCAGTGCTCCACGTTCGTGACCAAGGCCTCGCGTTCGCGTTGAACAAACCCATCCCCAGCCTAGGTGGAATCTTCAAACCGTAGATTAGGGTTGTTGCCTTCAGTCCAGCGGAGACTCTGAGGTAGTTCTGCAGATGTCTGCGGGCCTTGGCGTCCCTTCCTAATTCATTTCTATTATGTTCTTATTTACTTCTGAGACAGATGTGTATTTATATTTTGTTCAAACTCCTATTTGTAGTATTCATAAACAATCCGTGAGATTGTGACACCTATTCTAGGAGTACTTTGGTTCTGGATTTCGTATTAATATCATATCGAGTCGTTAAATCATATCACATCGTATTTTATATTCTGTGGTTTTATTATAAAATCTGGTAAAACTGTTGAAGATAAAGAAATAAGGTAGTTAATCAGAAATGTTGGCTTGCCTAGCGGGTTCAATGTTAGGCGCCATCAAGGTCCCGACGGTGGGAAATTCGGATCGTGACAATTTGGTATCAGAGCACTAGGTTGCTTAGGTCTCATAATTCATGGACAAACTTATTAAAGTCTGAGGGATCGGTACAGAGATGTCTATTCTTATCCCCTAGAGGCTACAGAGTTTAGGAATGACTTCACATCTATTCTTTTGTGTCGTGCGATTTGATGTCTCAAAACTAACTGGATTTCCACTCTATTTTCTCGCAGATGGAGAGAACATGTGCTTCTTCATCCACTGATCAGTAGCCCGAGTCTCCAGTTATAGCTCCTACGAGGGGCCGGGGCAGAGGCCGAGGCTGTGTTAGAGGCCGAGACAGGGGAAGAGCTCAGCCCAGAGCAACAACCCCAGTGGCGGAGCCTTACGTAGAGTTTGCTGATGAGGCTCCTGCCCAAACAATCCTGGTTGGGTCAGGTCAGGTTCCCGAGGGGTTCATTGCTACCCCAGTACTCCAGGATGCTCTGGTTCATCTAGTGGGCCTAATGGAGAGTGTCGCTCATGCAGGTTTGCTTCCTGCAGCACCAGCCGTCTGTCAGGTTGGGGGAGGAGCCCAGACTCCCGCTACTCGCACTCCGGAGCAGTTGGCTTCTCAGTTTCAGACTCCAGTAGCTCAGCCACCCGGGTATTATGGCCCAGACCGATGATGGAGCAACTATGTCTGTTGATGCTTTGTGGAGGTTGGGTAGGTTCACCAAGATTTTCACTACTACTTATATCGGTGCATCTTCAGAGGATCCCTAAGACTATTTGGATAGCTACCATGAGGTTCTGTGGAACATGGGGATAGTGGAGACCAATGGGGTCGACTTTGCTACTTTTCGTCTGTCAGGTCCAGCCAAGACTTGGTGGAGAGATTATTGTTTGGCTAGACCAGCTGGATCACCGACCTTGACTTAGGCCCAGTTCACTCAGCTATTTCTGGAGAAGTTTCTTCCTATCACTCAGAGACAGGATCTTCGGAGGCAGTTTGAGCGTCTCCAGCAGGGCTCTATGACCGTCACTCAGTACGAGACCAGATTTGTTACCTTGGTCCGGCATGCTATTATGATACTTCCCACCGAGCGAGAGAGAGTGAGGAGATTTATTGAGGGACTAGCTCAGCTGATCAGATTGCAGATGGCCACAGAGATAGGGAGTGAGATTTCTTCCCAGGATGCAGCCAATGTGGCCAGACGAGTTGAGTTGGTTCTATTGCAGGGGGGGTGGTCAGGGGTCTGACAAGAGAACCCATCATTTTGGCAGGTTCAGTAGTGCCTCATCTGGAGGCAGGGATTCTTTTGGTATGGTCCATCCTCCTAAGCCGTTTCATTCGGCACTTCAGGTTTCTCGCAGTGCTCCAGGTGGTCATAGTTCTCATATGCAGTATTCTAATCAGTTTCCCTACAGTGCACCATCAACTCCTATCAGTGCACCGCCGATTCAGAGTTTTTAGGGTGGTTACTCAGGTCAACAGGGTCAGCAGCCGAGGGCTTGTTATACTTGTGGCGATCAAAGGCACATTACTATATTTTTCCCTCGAGCCTCGAGCAGTTCTCAGCACCGGGGTTCTCGTGCTATGGTTCTCGCACCAGGTGCTCCACCATCCGCTCAGCCAGCCAGAGACGGGGGTCGAGGTGTTAGAGGTGGAGGTCAGGCAGTTAGAGGTGGAGGCCAGGCTACTAGAGGTAGAGGTCAGCCAGCAGGAGGCCGTCCCAGGGACATATTTCAGATGGGTGGGGCCCAGCCCCGATGTTATGCTATTCCAGCTAGACCTGAGGCTGAGGCCTCCGATGCAGTTATCAAATGTATGGTTTTAGTTTGCAGCAAGGATGCTTCACTTTTATTTGATCCGGGATCCACCTTTTCCTATGTGTCCTCTTATTTTTCTCCTTACTTGGTTATGCCCCATGATTCTCTAAGTACTTCTGTATATGTGTCTAACCGGTGGGTGATTCTATTATGGCAGATCGTGTTTACCGTTCATGTGTAGTGGTTATTAGTGGTCTTGAGACCAGTGTAGATTTTCTACTTTTTGATATGGTAGATTTTGATGTTATTTTGGGGATGGATTGGCTGTCGCCTTAGCATGCCATACAAGACTATCATGCCAAGACCGCGACCTTAGCATTGCCGGGGTTGCCTCGAATGGAGTGGAGAGGACTCCTCGTCATTCTTCCAGCAGGGTTATCTCATATATAAAGGCTCGGTGTATGGTCGAGAAGGGGTGTTTGGCCTATTTGGCCTATGTTCGCGATTCTAGTGCCAAGGTTCCTTCTATGGAGTCTATGCCCATTGTCCGTGAGTTTCCAGAGGTGTTTCCTGCAGGCCTGTCGGGTATGCCACCCGACAGGGATATTGACTTTTGCATTGAGTTGGCTCCGGGCACTCAGCCCATTTCTATTCCGCCATATCGTATGGCCCCGCCATAATTGAAGGAGTTGAAAGAACAGTTGTAGGAATTGCTTGATAAAGGCTTTATTAGGCCTAGTGCCTCGCCTTGGGGTGCGTCAGTGTTGTTTGTTAAGAAGAAGGACAAATCGATGAGGATGTGCATAGATTATCGGCAATTGAACAAGGTTACCATCAAGAACAAGTATTCATTGTCGAGAATTGATGATTTGCTTGATCCGCTTCAGGGTGCCAAGGTATTTTCGAAGACTGATTTGAGATCTAGCTACCACCAGTTGAGGATTAGGGCATCCGATGTCCCTAAGACAACCTTTCACACTCGGTACGGGCATTATGAGTTCTTAGTGATGTCATTCCGGTTGACAAATGCCCCAACTGCTTTTATGGACTTGATGAACCGAGTGTTCAGGCCTTATTTGGATTCCTTCGTGATTGTATTCATTGATGATATTCTGATTTATTCCCGTGGCCGGGAGGAGCATAAGCAGCAGCTTCGAGTCATTCTCCAGACTCTGAAGGACAGTCAATTATATGCCAAGTTTTTGAGATGTGAGTTTTGGTTGAGTTCAGTTGCATTTCTAGCTCATGTTGTATCAGCAGAGGGTATTCAAGTGTATCCCAAGAAGATTTCAGCGGTCAAGGATTGGCCTAGACCCACATCAGCCATAGAGATCCGGAGTTTCTTGGGTTTGGCGGGCTATTATCGTCGGTTCATGGAGGGGTTTTCATCTATTGCAGGCCCGATGACCAAGTTGACTCAGAAGGGTGCCCAGTTCAGGTGGTCAGAGGAGTGTGAGGCGAGCTTCCAGAAGCTCAAGACAGCTTTGACTACGGCGCCAGTGTTGGTTTTGCCCACAGGTTCAGGGCCATATACTATGTATTGTGATACATCTCGGGTTGGACTTGGTGCAGTATTGATGCAGGATGGCAAGTTTATTTCATATGCTTCGCGTCAATTAAAGATCCACGAGAAGAATTATCCATTTCATGATTTGGAGCTAGACGCCATTGTTCACGCGCTGAAGATTTGGAGGCATTATCTATATGGCGTGTCATGTGAGGTGTTCACGGATCTCAAGAGTTTGCAATACTTGTTCAAGCAGAAGGAGCTAAATTTGAGGAAGGGGAGATGGTTGGAGCTGTTGAAAGACTACGACATCACCATCTTATATCATCCGAGGAAGGCCAATATGGTGGCCGATGCTTTGAGTAGGGAGTCAGCCAGTATGGGTAGTCTTGCATATACTCCGGTTGGGAGAGACCGCTTGCTTTGGATGTTCAGGCTTTAGCCAATCGGTTCATGAGATTGGATGTTTCTGAGCCCGGCCGTGTTCTAGCTTATATAGTTGCTCGGTCTTCATTATTTGACTGTATTTGAGATTGGCAGTATAATGATCCTCATTTGTGTGTCCTTAGGGACACGGTGCGGCATGGTGGTGCCAAGCAGGTTACTGTTGGTGATGATGGAGTTTTACAGAGGCCCATAGTTCCCGGTACTCCATTCATCCGGGCGCCGCAAAGATGCATCAGGATTTGCGGCAGCACTATTGGTGGAGGAGGATGAAGAAGGATATTGTGGCATATGTAGCTCGGTGTTTAAATTGTCAGCAGGTTAAGTACGAGCATTAGAGGCCTGGTGGATTGCTTCAGCAGATTAAGATTCCTGAGTGGAAGTGGGAGCGTATCACCATGAATTTTGTTGTCGGACTCCCACAGACTCAGAGGAAGTTTGATGCAGTATGGGTTATTGTAGATAGGCTGACCAAGTCAGCACATTTCATCCCTGTGGCAGTTTCATATTCTTCGGAGAGATTGGCAGAGATCTACATTAGGGATATTGTTCGTCTTCATGGTGTGCCCATGTCTATCATTTCTGACCGAGGTACGCAGTTTACCTCGCATTTTTGGAGGGAAGTTCAACGTGAGTTGGGCACTAGGGTTGAGTTGAGCACAACATTTCATCCTCAAACAGACGGACAGTCCGAGCGTACTATTCAGATTTTGGAGGATATGCTACGAGCCTGTGTCATTGACTTTGGAGGTTCTTGGAATCAGTTCTTGCCATTAGCTAAGTTTTCCTACAACAATAGCTATCAGTCGAGCATTCATATGGCTCCCTACGAGGCCTTATATGGTAGGCGGTGTCAGTCGGTGGTTGGGTGGTTTGAGCCGGGAGAGGCTCGGTTGTTGGGTACAGACTTAGTGCAGGATGCCTTGGATAAGGTTAAGATCATACAGGATAGACTTCGTACAGCTCAGTCCAGGCAGAAGAGTTATGCCGACCGCCGAGTTCATGATGTAGCATTCATGGTCGGGGAGAGGGTGTTGCTTCGGGTGTCGCCCATGAAGGGCGTGATGAGGTTTGCGAAGAAGGGCAAGCTAAGCCCTAGGTTCATTAGTCCTTTTGAGATTCTTGATAGAGTGGGAGAGGTGGCTTACAGACTTGAGTTGCCACCGAATTTATCAACTGTGCATCCAGTGTTTTATGTGTCTATGCTTCGGAAGTATCACGGCGATCTAGCCCATATGTTATACTTCAACAGTGTCCAGTTGGATAAGGATTTGACCTATGAGGAGGAGTCAGTAGCATATTAGACCGGAAGGCTCGTCAGTTGAGATCGAAGAGTTATCCTTCGGTTCGTGTTCGGTGGAGAGGTCAGCCTGCCGAGCCAGCTACCTGGGAGTCCGAGTCCGATATACGGAGCTGATATCCCCATCTTTTCCCCGATTCAGGTACTTTTCTATGTTTTTTCGAGGAGGAACGATTGTTTTAGAGGTGGAGAATGTGATGACCCAAAAAGTCATCTCTCATTTTATAAGTCAAAACTATGTTCCGAGGCCTTGAAAACCTCTTTTTATCTCACCTAGTTTTACATGCGCAGCCCGGGCGTATATCCAGGAGGCTTTTATGTGAAAACTGAGAAAAATGCTAATTTTGCCTTTAATATTGAATTTAAGTTAACTTCGGTCAAAATTTTGGGTAAACGGACCCGGACCCGTGATTTGACGGTCCCGGAGGGTCCGTAGGAAAATATGGGACTTGGGCGTGTGCCCGGAATTGAATTCCGAGGTCCCGAGCCCGAGAAATGAATTTTTGAAAGAAATTGTTTTACTGAAACTATAAGAGTCTTTGGAAATTTGATTATATCTGAAATTGATGGTATCGAGCCTTTATTTTGGTTCCAGAGCATGGTACAGGTTTAATATAGTATTTGAGTGATGCCAGTAAAATTTGGTAAGAAACGGAGGTCATTTGACGTGATTCAGACCTGTAGTTGTGAAATTTGAAACTTTGAAAGTTTTGAGATTTTTCTTAGAATTCTATGCTAAGTTCGTTGTTTAAGATGTTATTTTGGCAATTTGATCGCAGGAGTAAGTTCGTAGGATGTTTTTAAGGTTGTGTGCAAGTTTGGTTTGGAGCCCGGAGGCTTCGGGTGAGTTTTAGGTAGGTTCCGGGGTGTTTAGAATTGGAAAATCACTGCTGGTGCACCAGTTCTGGTGTGCCCGCACCTACGAGCCTAAGGCCGCAGGAGCGAGACTGCGGGTGCGGAACTTTAGCCGCAGGTTCGCTCTAGCCCAGCCTGCTCCCTCTTCGCAAGTGCGGCCCTTAGTAGCCTTATCCATTTCCGCAGGTGCGGCTCTTTTTCCGCACCTGCGCAAGCGCAGGTGCGAGGGTCAGGCAGTGTGTTTAAGTTAGAGCTTCATCTAATTTCATTTTCACTTCTTCACAAAAATAGAAGACCAAGGGCGATCTTCTCAAGAGATTTTCTTCCCAAAGCATAGGTAAGTGTCCACTAACTAATTTCCTTCAAATATCTAATGATTTTCTTCAACTTTTATCAAGAATTCTAGGGTTTTAATGGCAGAAATTGGGGATTTGGGTAGAGTTAGGGATTTTTGAATAATTGGAATTTTGACCTCGTTTTGGGGTTGGATTTCGAAACTAATTACATATTCGGGCTCGTGGATGAATGGGTGATCGGATTTTGGTCCGAACCTCAAGTTTTGACCAAGCGGAACCGGAGTCGATTTTTGACTTTTTAGGAAGAATGATAGAAAATTCATAATTAAGCATTGTGGTTGAATTATTTAGCATTTATTGATATTATTTAAGCTATTATGTCTAGATACAATTGAATTGGAGGCGAATTCTAACGGGAAAGCGGTAATTGAGACTTGAGTTGGTTGTGGAATTCGAGGTAAGTGTTTGTCTTAACCTTAGCTTGAGGGAATAGGTGTTGTGTCCTATTTGCTATGTGTAAGTATCATGTTCAATGTATAGGCGAAGTAACGAGTACCTATACGTTGGTGTCAAGCATGCTCGTGAGTCGAATATTGTGATTTATGTGATTTTTCGTTAAGTAATACTTAAGTTTCACTTTATAGCTATCCATGTTGGTGGAAATTCATTGATATTGAACAGTGTTGAGCATTGGTTTCAGTTGAAGATGTTTATGTGAAGTTATGTACTAAGTGAGATTGGTTATAGTTGTTTTCCCTTGCCGGGATGGTATTGATTCCACTGTTGGCTCCCTTGCCGGGACGTTATGGTTTTAATTTTGTTTACTCTGTTATTTTCCTTGTTGGATTGCTGTCATTTGATGTGTTTGTGTGAGGAAGAGTGAGAAAGCACGAAGGGTGATGTCTGCGTGAGATTGTGAGTGAATGCTAATGCATGAAGGGTGACGTCGTGCCGATATTGTGATTATAAAGGCACGAAGGGTGATGTCGTGCCATGATATGAGTGATAATGCATGAAGGATAATGTCGTGCCATGATTATGTTAGGTAAAAGAACAAAGGGTGATGTCGTGCTGAATATATTGATTCTGATGGTGAGGACGAGAGTAAAAGCATGAAGGGTGATGCCGTGCACATGCTTTTGTGTTACTAGTTTTGTTGCTTAAATTGATATCTAATTTGTGCTTTATCTCGTTATTTTCAATATTTGATATTTCCTCCCCTCATCATGTTCCCCTTTCCTTTATGCTTAGCTGCTTATTCCTCGTTGTTATTATTTTCTCCGTATACCGTTAAAGTGCACTGGTTGATTTGGTTGTCGTGTCCTAGCCTAGTCACTACTTTGCCGAGGTTAGGCTCGGCACTTACTCAGTACATGGGATCTGTTGTACTGATGCTACACTTCTCACTTTTGTGCAGATCCCGGTATTGGACTCTTCGGACCGTAGATAAGGGTTGTTTCCTTCAGTCCAGCGGAGACTCCGAGGTAGTTCTACAGACGTCCGCAGGGCTTGGCGTCCCCTCCTATTTCGTTTCTATTATGTTCTTATTTACTTCTGAGACAGATGTGTAGTTATATTTTGTTCAGACTCATATTTGTAGTATTCATAGACAGTCTGTGAGATTGTGACACCTATTTTGGGAGTACTTTGGTTCTGGATTTCATATTAATATCATATCGAGCTGTTAAATCATATCATATCTTATTTTATATTCTGTGGTTTTATCATGAAATCTGGTAAAACTGTTGAATATAAAGAAATAAGGTAGTTAATCAGAAATGTTGGCTTGCCTAGCGGGTTCAATGTTAGGCACCATCACGGTCCTGACGGTGGGAAATTCGGGTCGTGACAGAGCGATTTAGCGATAGATTAGCGATGAAGTTCATAGCAAATTTCAGTTTTTTTAGTGATAACTAACTTAACTAATTAAATTATTCATGTTTGCAGGTTCAATATCCAACGATTTTAAACTCACCTATTACATTAAGGTAATTACACTCATTTTTCTATTTAAATACATATTAGATCTATTAGGACGCCAGCTGTGATTACTCGCAATTTATTCTTGTTATATACAATTTTTTAGTATGTATGTATGTATATGCTTTATTGGCATGTAATTAGGGGCGGCTCAAGAAGATTGGTGGCGGAAAGGCAATTTTCATTTCTGGGCCTTTTAGGAAAAAAAAATCATTATATTTTTATTTAAAGTCTATTTTTCTAGCTTTTTGAGATGTAAAGTTGCCAATAATATTTTTGTAAATAATTTAATCTCTCCTAAGATATTGTTGATCTTAGGTAATAGAACCAGATTCAAGAAGTTGATAACTTGATATCTGTCATGACCCAAAACCTAACATGTCGTGATGGCGCCTATCGATGGTACTAGGCAAGGCGACTTCCCCAAACTATTTCAGAAATCAAATATAAAAGTGATTTAAGACTTTATGTATCAGGAATTTTCATAAAAACCAAAGTTGAACTAAAAATAGAAACGAAGTGCGGAAAACTAGCCCCAAACATCAGGATGTCACCAAGTCATGAGTGTCTAAGTATCAAAACTAATACAACCAATGTCTAAGTATCAATACAAGGCAGAAAGAAATATAGAAGGAGGGACAAGGTTCTGCGGATGCTGGCAGCTACCTCGTAGTCTCCGGAGCTCGATCACGCCCTAACTCAACTTTCTTCGTGCTCAAATACACCTGGATCTGCACATGAAGTGCATGGTGTAGTATGAGTACAAGGACTCAACAAGTAATATAAATAAATAAGGAACTGAGAAGCAGTGACGAGCTATAAAGAACAGTTTATTTGATAATTTTCGAAGTCTAAGAGTAAACATGTGTAATGCCAGTAACATGAGTCAAATTAATTTCATATTTACCAAGTTCAAGTAAAGCCAAATATCAGCTAAATGCAGCACCAAAAGGGGGGGGGATGGCAGATGCAAACTCACAGGGTACTGACTCTCGAGCTCTCAATAACTCAACACTCGGCTCTCAGCCCTCAATACACACGCTCAATAGGTACATGTGCTCACTGGGGGTGTTTAGACTGCGGAGGGGCTCCTACAGCCCAAGCGCTATAATCTGCACAGATAACTCACGTGCCACACAGACAACTCACGTGATATAATATCATATCAAGGAGCCGCATGAACAACTCACGTGATACCGAAATATCAGGATCCGCACGGACAACTCACGTTCCACATGGACAACTCACGTTCCACACGGACAACTCACGTGCTAAGGTACAATACCTCACAAACAGGCCTCAGCCTCACTCACCCATGAACCTCTCTAGTCTCACAGCACTCAGTAAAGAAGGAAAAATAGTCCAAATCAAAATGATATAATGTATCAGCAGGGAAAAATAATAGAGACCGAGTTAAACATATTCAAGAATCACTATGACTGAGTGTAACTAGCATGAGCAGGTACATAGCCTAAGCATGATTTCTACCATGAAAGTAATCAAATTGCTAGCAGACAAGTACTACATGTAAGCACAAAACGGCTATTAGACTTTACAGTCTCACGGGACTGACCAAGTCATAATCCCTCACGGTGTATACTCACACGCCTGGCACCTAGCGTGAGTGTCACCTCAAAACAATCACATTATACCAAACTCCAGGTTTCATACCCTCAAGACCAGATTTAAAACTATTACTTACCTCAACAGCGTAGAAATCCTACTCCGTAATGCCCTTTCCTCTTGAACCGGCCTCCAAATGCCCCGAATCTAGCCTCAAGCAATACAATACGATCAATATAGGCTAAAGAAATCAATTCTACAAGAGAAATACCAAATCATAGCAAAAAATCCGAAATTGGTTCAAACCGGCCCACGGTCCCACGTCTCAAAATCTGACAAAAGTCACAAAACTTGAAAGCCCATTCACTCATGAGTCTAACAATACTAAATTTACCAAAAATACGACCTCAATTTCCCCACCAAAACCCCAAAATTCACTCTCCAATTCTCAAGCGCTAAATCCCCAAATTTTCAATTCTAATCCCAAATTAAATGATGAACAAAGACATAGATTCATGAAAATTAGTCCTATACAAGTTAGAATCACTTACCCCAACATTCTCCTTGGAAACCTTTGAAATATCGCGTCTCTCCCAAGCTCCTCAACTCAAAAATCGAAAATGAGAGACAAAAACCTCGAGCTGAGTTTTCTGCCCAGCAAAATCCGCACCTGCGGTCCTAGCTCCGCACCTACAGAATCGCATACGTGAACAGGTCTTCGCTTCTGCAGAAACTCATTAAAAGGCTGGCTTCGCACCTGAGATCACCTGACCGCATCTCCGGCCATCGCAGATGCGGGAACCAAGCCGCACCTGCGGTCCAACCTCGTATCTGTGCCTCCCTAACCGCTTCTACGACCACCGCAGATACGGGATTTCCTTCGCACCTGCGTTCTGAGCCCAGGCCTTCTTTAGCCGCACATGCGACTCTGCATTCGCTCTTGCGGCCTCTCACCTGCGGTTCCCACTCCACAGGTGCGGAAAACACCACCAGCAGCAGCTTCAGTTGCATTCATCCAACTCCAAAGACTCTGATAGCCACTCAGAATCACCCCGAGGCCCTCGGGACCTCAACCAAACATACTAACAGGTCATATAACCCCATACATACTTAGTCGAACCTTCGAACCACCCAAAACAACATCAATACACCCAAATACACTCTGATTCAAGCCTAAAAACTTCTTAACTTCCAAATTCCGCAAACGGCGTTGAAACCTATCAAACCACGTCCGAATGATCTCAAATTTTACATACACATCAAAAATGACACCACGAACCTTCTTCGGCTTCCATTATTCTATTCCGACCCTGATATCAAAATTTCCACTATCAACCAAAATCACTGAATTTCTAACTTTCACCAATTCAAGCCTAATTCTACTATGGATCTCCAAATCACATTCCGGAAGCGCTTCTGAGTCCGAAATTACCTAACAAAGCTAACAGAACCATAAAAATTCAAATCTGGTGTCACCCACACACAAGTCAACCTTCGGTAGATTTTTCCAACTTAAGCTTCTAATAAAGAGACAAAGTGTCTCAATTTCTCTCCGAAACCACTCTGGACCCGAACCAACCAACCCGATATGAAATAATACAACTGTAAAGCACAAAAGGAGCAAAAATAGGGGAAATGAGTCTATAACTCTTGAAATGTCACGACCCAAATTTCCCTCCGTTGGGTATCGTGATGGCACCTAGTCATAGGGACTAAAAGCCTAACAGTTACTGAATAACAAAAATAATAAAATAAGGTTAGCAATCTCGATATAAAATCTCAATAGAATGAACAAACTTTCCCACAACCGATAGTACAAGTCATAAGCTCTACGAAATCTTTCTATCAAATCTAAGTACAACTGTCTAGGAATAAGTAAGTACAGTTGAATAGAAATAAAACAGGAAGGTGACTCTGAAGCCTGCGAATGCAACAACTGGTTACCTTGAGTCTCCTCAGCAACGATCTGCGCAGCTACCAACAACCATAACCTAAAGCTGCACCCAAAAATGTGCCGAAGTGTAGTATGAGCACACCACAACAGTACCCAATAAGTATTAAGACTAACCTCGGTGAAGTAGTGACGAGGAATAGTCCGGACACCCACTGGTCTAATAGATAAAGACATAACAGTAATGACCGTGACAAAATATTTATCTAAAATCTTTGAATATAATTAACGACAGGAAAATAATAAGCGGAAGGAAGCGCAATAATTTAAAACAACTAAATAGCATGACAGAAATATGCAAAGAGGAAAGGACAACACGCAAGCCAAAGTCGGAAATCACAATACCATAAAACACTTAAACTTAGCACCGCATCAATTTACTCACATCAAGCAGTAGCAAGTAGGCTCAATAAAAACCAGTCAAATCCTCGAGTACAAACCTTTAAAACGTGAGCTTATGTCGAAAACTTTTGAGAATACAACCTTTTCAAGATATAGGAAAATCTTCTTTGAAGTATACTTTTTCTGAATGTATATGTAAACATTTTTATAAAAGAATTCGTCAGAACATAGTTCCCTTAAAATACGTTGCATTAAAATATACTCCCCCAATACTACTCATTCAAATATCATTTGTTCAAATATACTTTCCTAAATACTGCTCCTTTCAAATATCATTTGTTCAAATATACTTTCAAAAGAGGATCCCTTTGGAACTACTTTTCTCGGAGATAATTGCCTTTCAGCTATACATTTCAATGTAGGTATGCGTGCATACATGTATACTTTTCAATCCAAATGTCCTCAACGATAAACCACCGGAACTCAGTCCGTAACTCAATAGATAATCATGCAATGCAATGCAAGGGAAAGTCTCAGGTCATAGCCTGCAGTCCCAATGTAAATATGCAATGCAATGCAAGGGAAAGTGTGATGACCCAAGGGGTCATATTATGAATTTAGACTCCGTTCTAGACTTATTAGCCATAAAAAAAAGATTAATTTTAACTACCTCGATTTTCATGCGCAGTCCGGGCGTGAAACCGGAAAGCTTTTATATGAAAATATAAGAAATAATAATTTTTAGAATTAAAAATTTGGTTTTAGTTGACTTGAGTCAACATTTTGAGTAAACGGACTCAGATCTGTGTTTCGAAGATCTCGGGAGGTCCGCAGTAAAATATGGGACCCAGGCGTATGCTCGGAAATGAATTAAGAGGTCCCAAGCTTTAGAAATCAATTTTTGAAAGTAATTGTTTTGTTGAAATATTTATGAAATAAAGAAAAGAATTAATGTTTAAAATCATTGGTATCGGGCCAGTATTTTGGTTCCGGAGCCCGGTGCAGATTTATTATGATATTTAGGCCTTGCCTGTGAAATTTTTTACAAAACGGAGTTCGTTTGACATGATTCGGACATCCGGTTGAAAAGTTATGAACTATAAGTGTTCTTCAGGAAAATAATGAGTTTTGAGGTTTAATTCGTTGTTTTACATGTTATTTTCATGATTTGATCGCACGAGCAAGTCTGTATGATGCTTTTTGACTTGTGTGCATGTTTGATTTAGAGCCCCGAGGGCTCGAGTGAGTTTCAAATAGGTTTGGGTTGTGTTGCGCTCGTTCTTTCTTATGCTTCGACGTCGTTTCCTCAAGCGTAAATGATATCATATTGAACAAATGAGCTTCGATTTCTGTTTTGAATGAAGTATTAGATCCGTATCGTAATTACGGATCCGTAGCAAAAAGAATCATCAAATTTGGACATCGTATGAGGGTTTTATGGGCATTTTACTAAAGTTGCCAGATTTTTCAGGTTAATTACGAAATTGCCCCTGACGGCGTATTAAAAATCTGCACTAATTGCAAATATTAAAACCTACATATCTCCTTCATTATAAGGCCAAATTGAGTGATTCAAAAGCCTAACTTGACTAGAATTTCACAAGAAATCCATTGGACACAAAAAAATCGAGTTTAGGGATTGTTTGGCACGAGAAACGAGGCAGAATAGCTGGCAGAAAAATAAATACAAAACGGGTAGACTTCTTCTTCTTCAAATTTACGAACTCCACAGCCCTAGGAACGAAATTCTTCATCAAATATCATCCCCAAGTCATAGGTAATCAATTCTAAACTTTACTCTTTCAATTACCCATTGTTTTTCATCACTTTTAAATCAAAAACTAAGAATTTTCATGGTAAAAATTGAGGGTTTGGGTAGAATTAGGGAATTTCATAAAAATCGAATCTTTACCTTGAATTGAGGTCGGATTTCGAAATTAATTGTATATTTGGGTTCGTGGGTGAATGGGTAAACGTAATTTAGTCCGAACCCCGAGTTTAGACCAAGCGGGCCCGGGGTCGGGTTTTCACTTTTTTTGAGAAAACTTAGGAAAAATTATGTTTTTCAATAAAGTTAGTTCCTTTAGCATTAGTTAATGATATTAAGTTAATTGTGATTAGATTCGAGCGAGTTAGAGGTGAATTCAAAACAAAAAGCAATAATTAAGCAGTGAGTGGTCTGCGAAATTGAGGTAAGTGTTTGGTCTAACTTTGACTTGAGGGAATAGGAATCCCCACTTATTTGCTATGTGAAATGCATGGGCGTGGTGTATAGGTAAGGTGACGAGTACCTATGCACTACCCAATTTTCTTGATAAATATGATCTCTTTCTCGTTCCCAACTTAATTGATGTTTGTCTTAATTGTTCTATGTTCATTATTGTTTCTATGACTAGTTGGCCTTGTTATTTTTTTGATGTTAAATATTACTGTGGTTATTTTGGAAAGAGTATTGGTTGTTTATTTGGTTCCCTTGTGGTACAAAACGGTTGAGTAATTTGGCATTGTTTCTATGAGGCATATATATATGTTCCTATTGATTCCTTTTTTTTGATAATATTGAGGAAGTTATGAGAATTGCAGTTGAGGTTTACGTAGCTATTTGATTTCAATCGATTATTGTCAATGGTTGTTGCAAGTGTGTTAAAAGTGTTGGTTGTTTCTCTTGATTCTATCATAATACATAAAGATTGAGCTGGGTTGGCAGCGTTACGATGTTTTACATATATTCTGGTTGGTTTTATTGTGGACTGATATTGGTTGAAGCTTACGAGCTATACTGTTTTCTATTTGAAATTTGTGGAAACAAAATTTGGTGTGATAAGGGGGTTGTGATAAGGGTGGATAATTGATTGTGATATTGTGTATAGGTGAGATCGGGTTGCACGCCGCAACAAGACAATGATAAGGGAGAATATGCATGTTTTACTGTTTATAAAATAAAGGTTGGAACACTCATCATTTTATTGTCAATATTTCATACTCTGTTATTATTATTATTTTAAAGTGAAACTTGTTCTGTTTACAATTTATCGAGACATAAATATTGTGAAAAGCTTTGACTTGAAAGGCGGTGATAAGGGGACTGTGATAAGGGGGTTGTGATAAGGGGGCTGTGATAAGGGGACTGTGATAAGGGTGGATAATTGATTGTGATACGGGTGAATAAATTGATTGTGCTATGGGTGAATAAATTGATATGATATGTCTGGTGGGATCGGGCTGCACGCCGCAACAAGGAGCAATAAGGGAGGACAATTATATTTTACTGATTTTTAAAGAAAGACGAAGATTTAAAAACTACTATTTTATATTACTATTTTTGTATATTTTGGCACTACTTTTATTTAAAGTTAAAGTTTGAAAACTTGGAAATTATTTTACAGTTTGTTATAGCTGAGGCCTGGAAAAGGCGGCTGAGTTATTTCATTGTTGTTGCAGTACTTAATTATTTGTTCAGATTTCCTTCTTGCTTTATATTTATTGTCTCAGTAATATTTTCTTGTTCGTGTAGAATTGTTTTACTGCGTTATAGTATATATTCTTGTCACAGGTTATATGTTGTTAATGCCCCGTCGTAGCCTCGCCACTACTTCGTCGAGGTTAGGCTCGACACTTACTTAGTACATGGGGTCGGTTGTACTGATACTACACTCTCCACTCTTTTGTGCAGATCCAGGTATCGACCAGCAATAGAGATATTTAGAGCGGCTATTCATTTATTCGGAGACACGAGGTATATCTGTCGGCGTTCGCAGATCCCGAGAGTCTTCTCCTATTTCCATAAACGCTGTTTTATTTTATTCAGAACAGTTACATTATTTCTTTCGGCCCAGTATTTGTAGTATTCTTTAGTAGTTCGTGAATTGTGACACCAGACCCTGGGTAGTCTTAGAGTTATTTATATAATTAGTTCGTGGTTCGTTTTTATTCAATTGCTTATTATTTTATCATTTGAAATCATTTAAATTAAGTTTACGTTAGATTTATTTATTGATGTTTAAGAAATAATCAAAAGAGTTTAGCTACTCATATTCTAACATTTGGCTTGCCTAGCAAGTGTTGTGTTAGGCGCCATCACGATCCCTAAGGTTGGAAATTTGGGTCGTGACAGAAAGTCTCAGGTCATACCCGCAGTCCCAATATAAATATGCAATGCAATGCAAGGGAAATTCTTAGGACATAGCCCGCAGTCCCGCTGTAAATATGCAACGCAATGCAAGGGAAAGTCTCAGATCATAGCCCGCAGTCCCAATATAAATATGCAATGCAAGGGAAAGTCTCAAGTCATAACCCGCAGTCCCAATATAAGTATGCAATGCAATGCAGGGGAATACACGGAGAGAAAATACAGCAAACACATTGCACAAACCACAACGAGCTCCACAGCAAACAGAAGACGAATGCAAGGTGCGACTATAAGTTCAACACGAGAACTTCAATCAAAATAGTGGCAAAACTCACTAATAAGCAGAAGTCACTTAAGGGAGAAACCAAGTATCAATGAAGCAATGTAACAAGGAGAAAACCTAACAATTACAGCAACAATTCACAATACTCAAGTAAATAAATATAGAATCAAATATCCCGGCAAGGGAAACACTTATAACCAATCTCGTCTAACAGTTTGTTTCACTGAATAAACTCAGCTTAAGCAAATATTCAATATTAAGAGGAACCAAGGAAACACCGCCAATACGAGTGATGGCTAACTATACCTAAGTAGCGTTTAAGGTGAATCATGTAAATCATCATATATGACTCACGGGCATGCTTGACGCAAAACTATAGATATTTCAATTCCTGATAAAACAATTATACGACTCGATGATACTAATTCTAATCAATAGGCAGTTTATGAAGAAATTTTAGCATAGTGATAGAAGAGAGAAAATATTCAGCTAAGTCAAATTAAGATCAAATAATCAACAAGAGGAATCGAAGTCAAGGAAATCTAATTCAAACAAAGGAGGATGAAGCTAGTACTCAGGGGCTCAAAACCAAATATACACACAACCTCAAAAAAATCCTACGGACTTATTCGAGTAATCAAAACACCAAAATAACATCATAAGCATCAAATTAAACCTCAAAATCAATGAAATTTCTCAAAACTTCTTTAAACATCATTTTCTGCATTTAAGGTCCAAATCACGTCAAACTAAGTCAGTTTCTTACCAAATTTCACAGATAGCACATATAAAACATATCAAACCTGTATCGGGCTCCGGAACCATGATATGGGCCCGATATCACAGGTTTCACCCAAAATTTCATTTTCAAAAACCTTTATGATTTTTCCGAAAACAATTTTCTTTAAAAATTCATTTCTCTGATTTGGGACCTCGAAATTCGATTCCGGGCATACGCCCAAGTCCCATATTTTCCTACAAACCCTTCGGGACCGTCAAATCACGGGTCCGAGTTCGTTTACCAAAAACGTTGACTGAAGTCAACTTTATTCAACTTTTCAATACAAAATTATCATTTATTAATTTTTTACATAAAGGCTTCCCGGCTACACGCCCGGGCTGCGCACGGGAATCGAGGTGAGATAGAAGGAGGTTTTCACGACCTCGGAACACAAAATTAGCCAGAAATATACGGGATGACCTTTTGGGTCATCACAATCTCCCCCTCT
Organism: Nicotiana knightiana; assembly: GCA_005239525.1. Taxonomy (NCBI): domain Eukaryota; kingdom Viridiplantae; phylum Streptophyta; class Magnoliopsida; order Solanales; family Solanaceae; genus Nicotiana; species Nicotiana knightiana. The sequence goes on along the minus strand of ML434843.1, from coordinate 11,388 downwards.
TAAACAAACGTTTGTCTCGAACGTGCTAAGATTCACTTTGAACTCATCCAAACACTGATTGCGCATTTCCAACACACACCCGCGGGTGATCCCATGTCACCCTAACCTAAATAAGCCTGATGACACCATCACAACTGCCATATAGCCTTCTCATCATCATTGATAAGCCTCATACCTCAATTCCTCACTTTCTACTCATTTCCAAAAGACCAAATTCTAAATCCATGTCCGGCATTAGCCTCAACCAGATGCATCAACTCAGGTCCATGCCCGAAAGGCACGGCCACACAACATAGCAAATCACACATAGGCTCAATAGCACTTTTGATCACCATAACTGCCCAAAATCAACTCGACATTGGCAATTAGTCCCGCATATGGAAGAACTCTCTGTTTCCACATTCCATAATATCGATAATGATGCAATAAACACGAAGACCTCATCAGTAGACACCCGAATCACCGAGTCACAGCTAACACCATCGGGCACACATCCCGCAAACTGAACTAAAGAAGCACATAACGAAATGGCTGAGTAGAACAGATAGAAGCATATATAAAGGTACTATTAAACAAGCCCATAGGCATAATTCTCTATCAATACTGACTTACCAAAAGCAATATAACAAGAGAGAAGCAAAGCATATGGACAAATCACAAGGATGTCATCCTGAAAAAACATTTCCACTGCGGTACTCAGCCCGGTCCAAACATATCAAATCACAAAGAATCACGAGGGTCTCGCCCTCAACTCTACGACACATGTAGAATATATATCATACCAATAGAGATTTCCCGCTAATTCATCTTAGCTAACAAAATTATAGCACTCACTTACTCACATCTCAATGGAGTATCAAATCACAGCTTGAAAACAAAATATTCAGGAGAGTCACATAAAGCTTCCACGGAGGATGACATGGACTCACTTCCAGTTTCACCACTAGCAAGGATGAATAAAACAATGATAGAAACGGCTACTACTCATAGAATCCCCCTACAGGAGCAAGCACAAAAATAAAGTGCAATACATGAAACTCACTCATAAATGAGACAACAAATAATGGGAACTCGTCCTGATCAACAGGAACATAGTGAAATACAATGGTACCCCACTTTAGCACATCAAGCTATACTTTGGTGATGATATCTGACACGACGGCCTCTAGCCTACTATATGCAACGGATCAACGGGTCGGGTCTCCCCCTCTTAGGCGCCTTCTATCCACCTGAACACCTTGCTATAACTCTCCCACCTAAGTCCTGGAACAATTTCTTACCCTGTGGCTAACATCTCCACACTGAAAACAATCTCTCTGCCGATGTGGCTGTGGAAGACATACGATACGAATCCTCGGAGACCCATGAGTATCTGAAACGCTCCCATGCGAAGCTGGTAATGTAACTTAACTGGTTGACCCAAGATTCTCTATCGTGCCTGAGTCCCTCCCTGAATCTACGGACTCACCCTCTAACTAAAGCAACCAAGTGAGGTGTATATCTGGCCAACTCACTAAATCTGACGGCGTACTCTAATGGTGACATAGCGCCCTGACGCATCTGCTCAAACTCCGTGCGCTGTGCATCCCGGCGGAACTGAGGTGCGACCTCCCTCAAAACATCTCCGAAAACTGAATCCATGTTAGTAAGGCTAACTCGGTCAGGCTACCCCAACTCATATGCCGCCACCACTGATCAATCCACTACTATGGACCTGAGATGTGACAAAAACAATCTCGCTCGTCTCCACAATACCCGAAGTACGAAGAATATGGTGACACTCCTCCAGAAAACCATGGGAATCACCTGCCGCCAATCCACTGAAAGATAGAAGGGTGGCACTTCCAGTACCTCTAAATCCCAAGGTGCTCTACCTCCGATGTTGCTGTCCCAACCACGGGTTGAACTGAAACCACATGTTGTACTGCCATGACAACTGGAACTTGACCAATATGATCTCACTGCTCTGGAGTGTAGACGGTGGGAAGCTGAACTCCTCCCCTGATCTGTGAAGCAACTGGTGCACTAGAGTCAACCCAGCCTGAGCCGATGTACCAATTATACTCAAACTGCGCTCCGGTCTTCTGAAGTTCGGGGTAGCAACAGGCACCCCCATAACTTGCCCCCTAACTAGGACTACTGGCGACTCCTCAACGGCTACTCTGGTAGGCATCTTAACTGCGGCACGTGCTCTTCGTTGGCCTCTGTCTTTGACCCTTGTGACATTTGCTTCAGGGTAACATCATCCGGAACCGCCGCTCGTGTCCTTACCATCTGTGAGAGAATGGAATGATAATTTTAAACTTTAAGATCAATGAACTCGCACGATAGGAATGAAGGAAGTGAAATTGTCCTAATTGTTTCGTAGCCTCTCGAAGATAAGTACAAACATCTCAGTACCGATCCGCAAGACTCTACCAAACCCGCTTATGACTCATAGCACCTATGAACCTAGAGCTTTGAAACCAACTTTTCACGACCCAAATTTCCCTCCGTTGGGTATCGTGATGGCACCTAGTCTTAGGGACTAGGTAAGCCTAACAGTTACTGAATAATAACAATAATAAAAGAAGGCTAGCAATCTCGATATAAAATCTCAACAGAATGAACAAACTTTCCCAAAATCGGTAGTACAAGTCATAAGCTCTATGAAATCTTTCTATCAAATCTAAGTACAATTGTCTAGGAATAAGTAAGTACAGTTGAATAGAAATAAAATAGGAAGGTAACTCTAAAGCCTGCGAATGCAACAACAGGTTACCTTGAGTCTCCTCAACAACGATCTGTGCAACTACCAACAACTATAACCTGAAGCTGCACACAAAAATGTGCAGAAGTGTAGTATGAGCACACCACAGCGGTGCCCAGTAAGTATCAAGACTAACCTCGGTGAAGTAGTGACGAGGAATAGTCCGGACACCCACTGGTCTAATAGATAAAAGACATAGCAGTAATGACCGTGACAAAATATTTATCTAAAATCTTCGAATATAATTAACGGCAGGAAAATAATAAGCGGAAGGAAGCGCAATAATTTAAAGCAACGAAATAGCATGACATAAATACGCAAAGAGGAAAGCACAACACGCAAGCCAAAGTCGGAAATCACAATACCATAAAACACTTAAACTTAGCACCGCATCAATTTACTTACATCAAGCACTAGCAAGTAGGCTCAATAGAAACAAGTCAAATCCTCGAGTAAAAACCTTTAAAACGTGAGCTTATGACGAAAACTTTTGAAAATACAACCTTCTCAAGATATAGGAAAATCTTCTTTGAAGTATACTTTTTCTGAATGTATATGTATACATTTTTATAAAAGAATTCGTCAGAACATAGTTCCCTTAAAATACGTTGTATTAAAATATACTCTCCCAATACTGCTCATTCAAATATCATTTGTTCAAATATACTTTCCTAAATACTTCTCCTTTAAAATATCATTTGTTCAAATATACTTTCAAAATAGGAGTCCTTCGGGACTACTTTTCTCGGAGATAATTGCCTTTCAGCTATACATTTCAATGTAAGTATGTGTGCATACATGTATACTTTTCAATCCAAATGTCCTCAACGATAAACCACCGGAACTCAGTTCGTAACTCAATAGATAATCATGCAATACAATGCAAGGGAAAGTCTCAGGTCATAGCCCTCAGTCCCAATGTAAATATGCAATGCAATGCAAGGGAAAGTCTCAGGTCATAGCCAGCAGTCCCAATATAAATATGCAATGCAATGTAAGGGAAAGTCTCAGGTCATAGCCCGCAGTCCCGATGTAAATATGCAATACAATACAAGGGAAAGTCTCAGGTCATAACCCGCAGTCCCAATATAAGTATGCAATGCAATGCAGGGGAATACACGGAGAGAAAATACAGCAAATACATTGCACAAACCACAACGAGCTCCACAGCAAACAGAAGACGAATGCAAGGTGCGACTATAAGTTCAACACGAGAACTTCAATCAAAATAGTGGCAAAACTCACTAATAAGCAGAAGTCACTTAAGGGAGAAACCAAGTATCAATTAAGCAATGTAACAAGGAGAAAACCTAACAATTACAGCAACAATTCACAATACTCAAGTAAATAAATATAGAATCAAATATCCCGGCAAGGGAAACAGCTATAACTAATCTCGTCTAACAGTTTGTTTCACTGAATAAACTCAGCTTAAGCAAATATTCAATATTAAGAGGAACCAAGGAAACACCGCCAATACGAGTGATGGCTAACTATACCTAAGTAGCGTTTAAGGTGAATCATGTAAATCATCATATATGACTCACGGGCATGCTTGACGCAAAACTATAGATATTTCAATTCCTGATAAAACAATTATACGACTCGATGATACTAATTCTAATCAATAGGCAGTTTATGAAGAAATTTTAGCATAGTGATAGAAGAGAGAAAATATTCAGCTAAGTCAAATTAAGATCAAATAATCAACAAGAGGAATCGAAGTCAAGGAAATCTAATTCAAACAAAGGAGGATGAAGCTAGTACTCAGAAACTCAACCATAACAGTTACCACTTCATACGTCGGAGATATAGGGACCTAAGAATCCTAAAAGTCCAACCTATTTGCAAATAAGTCCGAGTACACACTCGTCATCTTGCGTACACGGACTACAATCAACACAGAAGACCCAATTCCTAAGGGGTAGTTCCCTCACACAAGGTTAGGCAAGATACTTACCTCAAAGACGACAACCGGTACTTGAAAATGAACTTCTTGGGTGGGAAGACCTCTGGACGGCTTAAAACAACTTCAAAATGCACATAAAACATATAAGGGACTATTCAAAACGATAAAGTCTCAATCTTTACTAATTTATAAAAATTGACCCCCGGGCCCGCACCTCGAAATCCGACAAATTTTACCAATTCCAATTACCCACTCTGATACGAGTTCACTCATACTAAATTTATCAAAATCCGATGACAATTGGTCATTCAAATCATGGATTTTCAATTTAGAAATTTTCTTTTAAAACCCAAGTTTCTTCAACCCAAAACACGAATTAAATGATAAAAATAAGAACTAATTCATGAAATATAATTAATTCTAGTTAAAGAACACTTACCCATTCGAATTGTGTGAAAAACCTTCAAAGAATCGCCCAAAACCGAGTTCTAGAACTCAAAATGTGTTAAAAATGGCTTAACCCTCGTTTTTGGAATTTTATAATCTGCTCAGGTGTTTAATGAACCGCGATCGCGGAAATTGGTATGCGATCGCGTAGAGGAAAATATTATAGGCCTGAAATGATTCTATGCGATCGCGAGTTGACGTATGCGATCGCAGAGTATGAAGGAAATAGACAGATGCAAACGCGAGGGCTTCTATGTGATCGCGAAGAATAAGAAAGTGTACTTCTGCGATCGCGAATGAACGAAAACTGGGCAGCCAAAAAATAGCTCTATGCAATCGCGGCTCCAACTATGCGATCGCATAGAAGGAAACCAGAAACCAGAGTCAGCAGTTCGAAACTAAGGAAAAAGGACTCAACACCCATCCGAAACACACCCGAGCCTTCGGAGCTCAAAACCAAATATACACACAACCTCAAAAACATCCTACGGACTTATTCGAGTAATAAAAACACCAAAATAACATCATAAGCATAAAATTAAACCTCAAAATCAATGAAATTTCTAAAAACTTCTTTAAACATCATTTTCTGCATTTAAGGTCCGAATCACATCAAACTAAGTTTGTTTCTTACCAAATTTCACAGATAGCACATATAAAACTTATCGAACCTATATCGGGCTCCGGAACCATGATAAGGGCCCGATATCACAAGTTTCACCCCAAATTTCATTTTCAAAATCCTTTATAATTTTTTCCAAAATAATTTTCTTTAAAAATTCATTTCTCTGACTTGGGACCTCGGAATTCGATTCCGGGCATACGCCCAAGTCCCATATTTTCCTACTAACCCTTCGGGACCGTCAAATCACGGGTCCGGGTTCGTTTACCAAAAATGTTGACTAAAGTCAACTTTATTCAAATTTCCAATACAAAATTATCATTTTTATTAATTTTTCACATAAAGGCTTCCAGGCTACACGCCTGGGCTGTGCACGCAAATCGAGGTGAGATAGAAGGAGGTTTTCACGACCTCGGAACACAGAATTAGCTAGAAATATTCGGGATGGCCTTTTGGGTCATCACATGAAACGACTGGTCGGGTTGCTATAATATCGAAATAATTTTTTGATGTTCTAATATACACTGCTAGAAATTAAGCCTACGGCAACCCTTTCAAAATTGTGCCTATTGATACTACAACCGTCCCTGTAGTGCTAATGGGACGGTTTATGACGCGTTCCAAGATCCAGTGTTACAATAGGCCAACTGGAACGGTTATTTGTAACAGTTTCAAAACTATCCTCGTATATGGCAATTGTAACGGTTATAACTACAACCATCGACCAGCCTATGGGAACGGTTTTTTGTTGTATTGGAACGGTTTTAAACCGTTGTGTTATATTATGCTAACGATTTTTTTAGTCTATGGCAACGGTTGGCATGATTTATTGTAACGGTTTTGTTATATATTGGAACAAATATTTGTATACTATTGCAACGGGTATCGTAACATATGCAACGGTTATTAGAGACTAGATCTATTGGAACGGTTATATTGTCTATCGCAACAATTCACTATCGTAATATCTAATATTTATGAAAGCAAAATGAGAAATATTTTCTTATGCAATGAAATTTTATACACTAACTTATAGAAACCACGAAATAAGATTAAAATGTCTAAATCGCATAATACATATACAAAAACAAAATATGAATACATTGTTTGATCAACAATTCAAAAGTCAAAAATAGATAAGTGTTAATTTGCATACAAAAAGTTCTAAACTAAAATATCCGTGAACATGATGATAGAATGTCTAACAGCGATCAACAAAACTCAAGTAAGGTCTTCACTGCTTTCATTTGCAAGCGATGCACCTACAAAATTCAATCAGAAATAATTAAACAAAGAAAATGTTTAAGATAATTGAATATCAAAGTGTTGAATGACCAATTTGATAACTCAAAAAATTTCTAACTCTCTAAGTTTTTAAAATTTTCGGCAGAGTTTCCTTTGTAAATAGGACTATCTCAAAATAATTAACCTGCTCAAATCAACATTATATTATACACGAGAATTCTTTTCAACTCCCTCGTCTGTTACAATGATATTTAACAACATACGACAAACCAGAATCAAACAAACCGTATCAAACAACTCTCCAATCTGTGATCTTTAGGGTAACAATCCGCGTTAACATCTTCAAACACTATTACATCACTACTAAATTATTCAACCTATTCAAGTAACAGTCACTTCAGTCGCAACCTCGTTTAAATAATTAAGTGCAACACATGTAGTACCAACCTAAGACAGTAGATCTGACAAAAATTATTAAATTTTCAATGAGTTACTACCTGGAATGAGTTGGCCTTCTTTGTTGGTACTAGTAGATGGACGACGGATTGGTTGCAATGTTGTTTGCTAAGCAGATGAAGCTTCTCCCAATGAATTATCACCCAATACCGCTAGAATAATGTTAGCATCAATATCAATTCCTAAACGCTAAAGTCGTGCAAGGACATCTGCAAAAACTTCTTGACGGATAGTTGCCTTTTGTTCCTTAATTTTTTCCTCCATTCTTTGTATCTTCTCCTCCAACTTTTGTATAGAATTTGAAGTATTTGAAGAGGGTTCAAAACATCCAACTTTTCCTCTCAAAGAAGTTTTAGTAACCCCCGTCCATAAAATCTCAGACGTCCCGGATGTTCAGGTCCCATGACAGATGCAAATGCCTCTATGGACTCATTGCCATCTTCATTTTGTTGTGCTTCAAGTTCCTCCATTTCAGCCTACAAAGTAATTCAAAACAATATAATTCAAGTAAATAAAAAGTAAACGAATAGAAACAAATAATTGATCTTGATATAACATTAGTTAAATATAATTCGCACAATTTTACTAGTTGTATCTTCATCGAATGACTTGTATAATCGACCAGATTTTCTTTTTCTTGTAGCTACAAAGACTTCCTTTGCTGATAAAGGATCCGAAGATCCCTTGTCGTTTTCCTAGTTACATGAAAGTGAATTAGTATTCCTACTGATCTGCCATGAACAAAACAAAAGCTCAAACTGAAATTTGTTTTTCATGATTTGCTAGTTACACACCAACTTAGAGCGAACTAAAGCAAAACTTCTTTTTCCAGCAGTGTGAGGATTCTTCAACTTTTTCCGATTCTCAATGTTAGTTTTAGACATTCTCTGCAAATAGAAAGAAACATCAAACAACAACTTACAAGTAGGACTTGAGAATTATATATTAAACACAATATAAGGGAAATGGAAGAAAAGAAAAAACAACAACAACGAGGAGATGGATTGTCGAAGCTTGCAAAGAAAGTCTAGATTGTCTTCGCTTGCAAAGAAAACAACTTCTCACCTCTCCACAAAAACAATCCAACCAACCAAAACCAAGAAATGGATTTCATATTATATCTTTTTCACCAAATTCTTGTATCTTACACTCAATGGACTACAATATATGAAAGAAAAAGGAAAAAGATACATCATATTTCAAGATTATTTGGTACAAATATAATAGGAATTAAACTAATGATCAAATTATGAACAAAACAAAAAAATTTAAGTAAAAGTTGAAATCAGAAACACTATCCAGTGTCATACCCCAAGTCATTCAAATCAGAAATACTATCCAGTGTCATATATTGCAAAGTCATTCAAATCACTATACTGCAAAGTCGTTCAAATTAGAAACACTATCCAGTGTCATACCCCAAGTCCAATTGCATTTGCAACACACTAAATCTAACTTTGTATTTCGCAATAAAATCTGGACTACTAATTGAGTTTAATAAAATAAGCTTACATGTATTACAGGATATGAATCTAATGACCAAAGTAATCAATCAATAATAAGAAATAAGAATTGATATACATAAATATAAATCATGTCATGGATTACATAACTTGCAACCTAAATCCATCTACGCGACTAATTCACGCTATCTTTTGTCATAGTAAAATCTAATCAGTGAAATCTTGTTGCTCTTACGTGAAGGCATACTTGATAACCCAGGTTCCATTGCATTTTTGATCAAGCAGAAATGAAGATTTAAGCCAACAATGAAGCTGGACAGACAAAACTGGTAAGCCCCATCATTTTTCAGATTTTCTGGTTGTCTATACTTGTTCCAGTGTTGTGAAGAGCATGAAGTGAGGAAAAGCGACAACCCGCATTTCACGAGAAGCGAGAAGAGAAGCGCTCACTTTTTTAAGTGAAGCGAAATTAAAAAAATAAAGGATATAATATTGGGCAGAAATTTTGGCAGAAACTGGAAAAGTTGGGCAGAATTTTTCTGAAAAAATTCGCCAGTATTACGGCGCTTTTTAGATGTTTAGAAAGAAAAATAAAAATAAGAAGAAGAAGAAGTTCAAAAATATGAATAAGAACAAGTAAAAAGTCACATACCTGGAGTTTCTCAGAGTTCCAATACATAAGGAGTTCCTTAAATTGAGAAACTGGAACATCTTCGGGGATATGTTGCATTCGTGTTTCATCATTTGGATAGGCGTCAAAGTGTTCTTTTTTCAATCTACTCTTGTGCTTTCTCCAGGCAGCTTGAACAGAATCCAAAATATATTTTTTCCAGCTTCGGGAATGTCATATTTATCTTACAATTGGTGTCAAATCTTTTAGTGCAGAAAATATGAAGGATTTTCAACCAAAAATTAATAATTAAGAAGTCCAAATCTTGGTATATTCCCATATATCCTCTTTTGTGTCCATCTTCCTCCAATCCAAAATATCAAGAGGACATAGAGTCGCATTCCTTCCCAATGTGCCAAAGAAGCTTCCAAGCTCTATCACAACGCCATCACTAGGACCGACGGGTTGATTGAAGTTGTTAAGTAAAATCAATTTACGCTTATGTCGTCCATGTACACTTTTCATCTTTGTTTTACCTCTTTTCTTTGTTTGATTAGAAGGGCCTTCAACTATTCGAACCAAAGAAAACCACTTAATCACTATTGTTGATACATTTTTTATGACTGAAATAGGATGTGAATATTTTTAGATAAAGTCTATATGTTCTTACCTTGTTCTTCACATTGTTCATCTTCGATAGGAGTTGTAGAATCCAACTGAACTTGTTCCTCTATTACTTGTGTTGCAGGAGTGGTTGATCTTGTTTGTGCATAGTATGTTGCTCCTGAATGTTGTGGCACTAGCATATTCTCTTCGATGATATTCAGACGCTCTTTGTTTGATTGTCTAGTAAGAACAACATATTTTGCAGAATTGGTTGATCTTGTTTGTACATGGGCTACTGCTCCAGGATATTGTGGCAGATTCTCTTCAATAATATTCGGCCGCTCTTTGTTTGATTGTCTAGTGGGAACAACATATTTTTGGCTAAACTAAGTCCTTATTTGGTTTGCCAAAGATGCCATTGTTCCAGGTTTTGTGTATGTCGTGCTTGTCTTTCTTTTGGGATTTGAAGGTCTTACTTGACTCATGCCTATCAAATTTGATGAAGAATACAAATAAAAATAGCTTTATTAGGGATTATATAAATGACAATAGTAGAATTCATGGGGGGAGGGAGTAGAAATATAACAAATCCACAATCTCATTCAAAGAAGAACTTTAACATCGAATGCGAAGGGTTGATCATTTTGACTATTGAACTGAAATAAAGCACATAACTGAATATTGAAACAATAAAATAGAAATAATAGCAGACAAAGAGAGTGACCAACAAATTCAAACCCTGCTCTAAATTCAACAGTGTATCATATCATTACATTAAACTTGCTTGAAATAAAGGTCCAAGTCAATTCTCTACCATTTCAAACATATTTATATATTGAACAATAAAGACGCCTAATGTTTTATACCACTCGGGGCTGCAGGTTGATCTTTATTATTCCCATTGTATTCTACTGCTAGTTATTTTTAAAATATCACTCAAAATTATAAGTAAAGCTAACTAATTACTACAACACTTGTCCTTATGTATCATTAACTTAAAAAACTAATAGGAAAAAGTATACAGAAGAAAGTTTGTCAAGTTATGTCTATATCATAAAAAATTTCCATTTTTGTAATAACAATTGTAAGCATACTCAGAAGAAACATAGAGAACCTCAACAAAGGAAAGCATCAAGGGCACGATACCTTTGATAAAGGAACTAACCACTCTTGTTTTTTAAAATATTCTGCATTGTAAATATTAAGTGACTGACTTCTAAGAAAGATTAGCTTATCAAAAACAACACATAAGGAGCAGAAACTCCTTGGTAAAAACATTGA
>ML434838.1:0-17412 GCA_005239525.1 Nicotiana knightiana | reverse complement strand
CCACCTATGAGCTAAAACTTGACACTTAGATAGAGGAGGAAGTAGAAAGAAAATCTTTATACGCTATTATCATCCAATGAATTCATTGCAACACCACGAACAATGAGACTTCTGTCTCGCTTACCTGCCCGACGGGTAGACCCAATAGAATAAATAGAATAAGAGGCTTGACCTAGAGCTCTTCTCTTCCCCCTGAAAAAAATCGGATATTTGGCATGAGTAGCCTACGAGCCCTTACTTGATGTCTGCGCTAACTGCCCTATAGCTGGTGAATCCTTTGAATCATAGGAATGGCAAAATCAGTAGATACCGGGCTTGGAACATCTCACCACACGCGTACTAAAAGCGCGATCTTGAAACTAGAAACTCTGGTTTGGAACAAATGAGCGGATAGGCTTGACGAAGTTTAGGAAAAATGCAATAATATAATAATAAAGTTTTGCCGTTCTGTCTTTCGCACGGAAGTCTGTCTGTCTTCATTCCAATCATCGTAGTTCGATCGATCAACTACGCCCATCCAATCTAACCATCTCTCCTGAAGCCCTTTCCCTTCTAGTAGCCCTTCATCGTTATTGAAACATAGGTCCTCGGCAGGCGGGAACAAAAAGAGAAAGAAGAAGATAGAAAGGTTCGGTCCCAGTTGGTCTCGTCTATGGATTTTCTTTCCCTATCCTATTGTCGAGACGAATGTGGCCATACCCAGAGGACTATCGCATCAGCAAGACGACTTTCTAGTCAGATCCTTCCTGCGCTTCGGATATGAAGAATTTGATCGATCGATTTAGGAAAGATGAAAAAACAAAGGCCCCTCTTTCTCCAGAACTTGGACTCAATCCACATCCCTTGCTTGAACCTTCTAGACCGAACTCAATTCAATAAAGTTTCCCCGTCCGATAGGTGCTATATATAGTGGGCGATTTACCTAGTAATCGGCATTCTAGAAGCAACTTCTTTATTCTACTCGCTACCGGTTTTGGGTCTTATTAATCTACAATAATCGATAAGAAAATCACTGCCGCTGTCAGCTACAGACCCAGAGTAGGACCTAAACAATGAACTCTTCTCTTTGGCAACAAACAATCAAACTCAAACCTTTATGAAGACGAGCATACGATGTGACTTGAACCACGCCCTCACTTCACGTCTTCTGACAGCGGTTAGAACGGCAATGACTCTATCTTTCTCCTCTGATTCCTATCGAGTTGCCCAAAGGCTTCTCTTCTGACTGTGCTCATTGGGGCATTAAGCCTAGGGTCAATATGACCCTTGCAGCAGGCTCCCCCTTCATCTTTATTTTGGTGTGACTGTTTTTCTATCAATATTCGGTGATCAAGAAGAGAATGCCGTAATGGAATGGGCGAGGCCTATTCTCATCTCTTCCCCTCATCCAGTTCCTAGTTTCTAAGCTACTGATGAATCTAGCTATGAGGGATTCCTCATCTCATACATCAGGGTCGAAACGAAAGAAGACAAGATAGACTTTGATACCTCAACTTGATTTGTTGATTTCTTCTTTGGTTGATTGATTCTTGAAGAAAAGCATACAGACAGTGACACAGATCCATTTCTGCTTTCATTTCCTGCTAGTTTGGTTGCACTTGGGCTTAAAAGTGACTTTCCAATCTTAAGGCTATTGGTATTGCTTCAACCCACTTGGTGAAGTAGTCTTACGCGGTGATAACAAAATGGTGACCATGACTAGAAGGGAAAGGCGGAGGTACGAAAGAGGGTTCGCTAATCGGATTTCCACTCATAGAAAGCCTGAAGTTCGTCCTCAACTGCTAACAGTTCCAAATGCCCAAGCAGGGAAGAAGAAGTGGTATCTGTTGATGAAATGCCATTGCATGGATCTCCCTCCACAGCTTCTATTCGCAGATGCGGATATTTCCGGGTGATTGAATATGATTCTTTAAAATTAGTAAGGCTCAACCTTAGCGGCCTCCTTCACTTCATGCCTTTGCTCTAGCGGAATGAATATCCATACCGGGCTTTCTTTCTTTTAGGCAGTCGAGCATCAGATCTCTTTGTTTGCTGGCCAGTTCTTAAGCATTCTCTGAGTGTTGGAAGTACGTCAGACTCCTCTCCAGGCCAAAAGAAGTGTGATCTCAATCAGGTCCTTTTATAGCCCCTTCCAGCCAAGCCAGTTGGAGTGGTACTGATCGTGGCAGGCGCATTTCTCTCAACCACTAGGTAGATTGGAAAGGAAATTCGCACATTGATCTCTCTCATTGATTCGGGAAAACTTCTTCTCTTGATAGAGGGGTAGCCTCGCCACAGTCAACGACTGAGGAAAGCCGGTCTGTGGCAGTCAACAAGCAGCAGTTGTCATAGGAGCGAACCCTACCCTCTTCAGTCAAATAGGGACGAGCTCTATCCACTGTCCCTATAGTTGACCGACGATGTGAAGGAGAAGAATTCTACTCTATAATCGGTACAGTCCTCTTTCTGAAAGCGCTCTGCCCAGCTTAGCACATGGTCGGGCATGGAACATGTTCACAAGGATCTTGGCATGATGGAAGGCCTAGGAGTATCGTGGGAGCACGAGGGTGCATGTGGAAGAGTGGCCAAGACAATGCCAAGAACACGTCAGGCCATGGAAGCACAAAGGAGTGGTGGCATCTTAGAGGACTCTAGAGAGTCCTAGGAAGCTGCCTAGGTCGGCCAAAGGGGCTGTCATACAAGCTACAAGAAGCTAGCATTCTGTAGAAGGTTCTAGAATGGCCTAGCGTGGCCTTGCCCTTGGGCAATAGGGGCTTCCCAATGCCTCACCGACTTAGTATAGCCTCTTTATTCGGGGACTTCAACGCAACGGGCCTTACAAGCTCATAAAATGGCAATTCTTCACATTTTCCTCAGACAGTGGGAATGAATTCTCTTACTTGATTCNGCAGGCGGGAACAAAAAGAGAAAGAAGAAGATAGAAAGGTTCGGTCCCAGTTGGTCTCGTCTATGGATTTTCTTTCCCTATCCTATTGTCGAGACGAATGTGGCCATACCCAGAGGACTATCGCATCAGCAAGACGACTTTCTAGTCAGATCCTTCCTGCGCTTCGGATATGAAGAATTTGATCGATCGATTTAGGAAAGATGAAAAAACAAAGGCCCCTCTTTCTCCAGAACTTGGACTCAATCCACATCCCTTGCTTGAACCTTCTAGACCGAACTCAATTCAATAAAGTTTCCCCGTCCGATAGGTGCTATATATAGTGGGCGATTTACCTAGTAATCGGCATTCTAGAAGCAACTTCTTTATTCTACTCGCTACCGGTTTTGGGTCTTATTAATCTACAATAATCGATAAGAAAATCACTGCCGCTGTCAGCTACAGACCCAGAGTAGGACCTAAACAATGAACTCTTCTCTTTGGCAACAAACAATCAAACTCAAACCTTTATGAAGACGAGCATACGATGTGACTTGAACCACGCCCTCACTTCACGTCTTCTGACAGCGGTTAGAACGGCAATGACTCTATCTTTCTCCTCTGATTCCTATCGAGTTGCCCAAAGGCTTCTCTTCTGACTGTGCTCGTTGGGGCGGGTCAATCTGACCCTTGCCGCAGGCTCCCCCTTCGTCTTTCTTTTGGTGTGACTGTTTTTCTATCAATATCCGGTGATCAAGAAGAGAATGCCGTAATGGAATGGGCGAGGCCTATTCTCATCTCTTCCCCTCATCCAGTTCCTAGTTTCTAAGCTACTGATGAATCTAGCTATGAGGGATTCCTCATCTCATACATCAGGGTCGAAACGAAAGAAGACAGGATAGACTTTGATACCTCAACTTGATTTGTTGATTGCTTCTTTGGTTGATTGATTCTTGAAGACAAGCATACAGACAGTGACACAGATCCATTTCTGCTTTCATTTCCTGCTAGTTTGGTTGCACTTGGGCTTAAAAGTGACTTTCCAATCTTAAGGCTATTGGTATTGCTTCAACCCACTTGGTGAAGTAGTCTTACGCGGTGATAACAAAATGGTGACCATGACTAGAAGGGAAAGGCGGAGGTACGAAAGAGGGTTCGCTAATCGGATTTCCACTCATAGAAAGCCTGAAGTTCGTCCTCAACTGCTAACAGTTCCAAATGCCCAAGCAGGGAAGAAGAAGTGGTATCTGTTGATGAAATGCCATTGCATGGATCTCCCTCCACAGCTTCTATTCGCAGATGCGGATATTTCCGGGTGATTGAATATGATTCTTTAAAATTAGTAAGGCTCAACCTTAGCGGCCTCCTTCACTTCATGCCTTTGCTCTAGCGGAATGAATATCCATACCGGGCTTTCTTTCTTTTAGGCAGTCGAGCATCAGATCTCTTTGTTTGCTGGCCAGTTCTTAAGCATTCTCTGAGTGTTGGAAGTACGTCAGACTCCTCTCCAGGCCAAAAGAAGTGTGATCTCAATCAGGTCCTTTTATAGCCCCTTCCAGCCAAGCCAGTTGGAGTGGTACCGATCGAGTCAGGCGCATTTCTCTCAACCACGAGGTAGATTGGAAAGGAAATTCGCACATTGATCTCTCTCATTGATTCGGGAAAACTTCTTCTCTTGATAGAGGGGTAGCCTCGCCACAGTCAACGACTGAGGAAAGCCGGTCTGTGGCAGTCAACAAGCAGCACTTGTCATAGGAGCGAACCCTACCCTCTTCAGTCAAATAGGGACGAGCTCTATCCACTGTCCCCAGAGTTGACCGACGATGTGAAGGAGAAGAATGCTACTCTATAATCGGTACAGTCCTCTTTCTGAAAGCGCTCTGCCCAGCTTAGCGCATGGTCGGGCATGGAACATGTTCACAAGGATCTTGGCATGATGGAAGGCCTAGGAGTATCGTGGGAGCACGAGGGTGCATGTGGAAGAGTGGCCAAGACAATGCCAAGAACACGTCAGGCCATGGAAGCACAAAGGAGTGGTGGCATCTTAGAGGACTCTAGAGAGTCCTAGGAAGCTGCCTAGGTCGGCCAAAGGGGCTGCCATACAAGCTACAAGAAGCTAGCATTCTATAGAAGGTTCTAGAATGGCCTAGCGTGGCCTTGCCCTTGGGCAATAGGGGCTGCCCAATGCCCCACCGACTTAGTATAGCCTCTTTATTCGGGGACTTCAACGCAACGGGCCTTACAAGCTCATAAAATGGCAATTCTTCACGTTTTCCTCAGACAGTGGGAATGAATTCTCTTACTTGATTTACATTGAAAGATATGTGTACCACACCGAACAAGTAATATGCCGATATGCTTGATGTACCAGCCAAGCCAGCTCGACCGTATACAGTAAAAGGGATTCGCCTTTGCCTCAGACAGAAGAACAACGGATTGAACAGGACAACCGGGAAGGGAAGCCTGACATAGTAGATATTGATTTGAACAAAGGAACTGAACCCGGTACCAGAAACCAAGCAAGAGATGGAATTCAAAATGAAACAGATGACCAACCTACAATAAGAAAGACGAAAACGGAATTAGGAATTCCATTCTCTAAGACGAACTAAAGGAATGTCTCTAAGCAGCCAAGGCCAAGAGCAAGCAGGAGTTGTCCTATCTGCCTAGAAAGATTCGATAAAGAAAATGTGAGTGGGCGGGAAATCAATAGACACAGAAAGAGAAGAGCAAAAGGAGCAGAAGGCACTCCGTTTTTTATGTGAAATCAAGGAGCTGCAGGTTATACTTTGACACTTTCCCGAAGAGAGCTCAAAGCAATAAGATGAAAGATGGGATGAGATGCTAGCCTTAGCGCAGAAGATAAATCATTGAACCTTAGGCCACTACCGAGCAACAATGTAGGATCATAATTGCCTGTACTGCCGAGATGATCCCTACTTGAAAAGGCGGAGACAGATTGTTGCGACAAATCGAGTTTCAAAAGCCCATTTATCAATCACATTTTCAGGCACACCAGTCAAAGAGCCATCGGACCCATGAGAGTCCCCTTTTTTGACTAATATACATGGCCTTTGCCGTGATGTCTTTCATCAAGCAAAAGAGGGGCAGTAAATGGAATAAACTAAGCAAGAGATCAACTAACCAAGAGAATGAACTAACCCCAAGGGATGATCTCAGATTGAAATCCAAGGCATGGTCCCATTGAAAGCCCAGGGAATAATTCCTAAAACAGAAAAAAATAGGATTTAAATAAAGTCCAAGGGGGTATGATCCCAATAAAGATAGGATGGACTGTCAGTAATTTTGGACGAAGCAGCGGGCATACCAGAAATGGATTGTAAGTAATGGTAGATGGAGAAAGGATGCATAGCAGGCTTAAAACACGACACAAGTAGGATGCACTGAGGCTGAGCTTTCCTCTACTACTCATTGGAGCTAGCATACGAAATTTTCCGTTGAAGGGTTCAACTATCAGGGTGGCCATTGCGAGCGATATTCACTTTCAAGAGTCATTGAGCCTACGCCTATTTCATTACTCTCGAAGAGCTCATCAAAGAGCTAAGGGATGAGAAAAGTCAGAGGTGGAATTTCTTTCAACTATAACATTTATTACAACATCTTACAACACTAAATATTACAGAAAATGACAGAGAATTCGGTAAGGGGATAGAAGCACATCCTGCACCCGATATGTCAAAGCAGCTTGAAGCCCTGCAACTCGCGCATACTGATGAAAGGGAAAAAGCAGGCCAATTCACGCATCTTTCGCAGAGTACCAGAAAAGCCCTATGAGCTAACTTTCCATTTGACGGCAAAGAGCAAGCGGACCTGTGAAAGTCACATCTTTGACTAATATACACGGGCTTCTGAGAGGATGTCCTGTTTAAGCAGCAGCCAAGGCGCCAAGACCCGTTGTTGACAAATCAGGTCAAAAGCCCAATATAACGCATTTGGAGGGCACGGCGGTACAAGGAGCCAAGCCATCAGAATCAGACCCGTAAAGGTCTCGTTTTTGACAATAAACATGGGCTTCTGAGAGGATTCTTTAATCAACCAAAACCTGCAACAGAGTCCTTAATTTCTACCACTTACAAGTGGAGAGATGTTCCATTCCCAATGGCAGAAGAAGGATGCAAGCTTGGACAAGATATTCTTCACTTGGTTGGACAGGAGATGCAGCGCGCTTAGCGTCGGAAAGATCCCTCAACATGGGTGTGCTATAAAACTAGGAGAAGAACAGAACTAAAGGGATCAATTCCTTTGACCGGTCGTTTCGAGCTTCCAGTTATTCTGGATTGCTAACGTGGTTCGATGACGCCGATGGAAGGAACCACTGGAGATTCATCCAACTTCGATCCCCTAAAGGCAAGTGCGTAGGCTATAGAATCCCAAATAGAGCTCCTCTCCTTACAGTCAAGTGGCTTTCACTCCTTCGGCTCTAAACAGCTACTGTGCTTATTTGGTCTATCAGCGACTCGGCCAGCTACTGACCTAATTGGGAGCTTTTCAGTCAAGGTCGTCGGATTTTGAGGTCCTTTCGCAAGGGTCCAGATCATTCCATTGGGGAGAAAGCAGGAGTCATCCATATATAGTATAGATGAATAGTACCAGTGGCGTCTAGGATGAAGACGGGGAGTGACCGGGTTATAAGTTGGGCAGCAGTGTTCTCACTTCCAGGAATACCTACATCTGGGAGGAGAGCGGCAGAAAGAGGTGCTTGGTCCCCTCTCTACAGTGCAGGTTCTAAGACTAGGCGAAGATCGGAGACTAAACACGAATCATCAATTCCTTTGACCATTCGTTTTGAGCCTCCAATTCTTTTCGAAATGCTAACGAGGTTCAATGACGCCGACGAAGGGAACCAGCGGAAAGGCTCTCAAAGGCAGGCGCGTAGCATAGGCGGACTCATAGGATAAGGCTGTGCGTGTGAATCCCAACTATTTGTCTCCTTTTAATTAATTCTATTTCTATAAATGGCTACTCGACCTCTTTGGAAAGAGCTACTCTAAAGCCTATTCTATTGGTAACTTTTCAGTCGAATTTCAGTTTCAGAGATCACTTTTCTCAGGCCAAGACCGCAGGAATCAAAAAAACCACTTCTCATTCAGGAGCGGGAAAGGAAAGATGAATTAAGCGGTCATCAAGATCTTTACATAAAAAATATAAACATTACAATAAATTCAAAGCGATGCTCAATCGTATCGTAATACAAGGAGTTAAAACACTGCTCTGCATTTTCTATCCGTCCAATAAAGGTAGCACCATAAAATAGATGGTATTACCAAATTTTAATTATTCTGGTCACACAAAAGCAAATTTAAGATTTAAACTTATGGATATGTATTAGAAATTTTATCATGTCTCATCAAATATAGTGGGTTCAAAATTTATTACATACTTGTACTTATTTAATAAATTCTCAATACATATAAAATCTAAGTTAATATTATTGAGTTTGAACGAACTCGTATCTTCTCCACTATATCAGCCCCTGCGGTCACATAATAACTGATGTTATGCCTTCTATAACAAGGTAAATTGTAGTGTCATGCCAACCCAAATTAAATGACTACTTCTACATGTGTGATTGAATGCAGCCCAGCCCATTCTTTCATTTTACGAGTTCATTACTTTTGGATATTTTCTCAGACAATGTTGTATACAAAAAATTTAAGCGAAAATTGCTGTACTTTATCCCAAATAGAAATTTTTACATTCCTATATACTATTTCAATCTTTATTACTTTCCCTACTTAAGTTTTAATAGAATTACATATTATATACCCAATTACCAATTATGTACATCTTTAGGTATTTAATGATAATAATTAACAAAAACAACAACAAACCCAATATGTTCCCAACATGTGAGATCTGGGGAGGATAGTTTGTATGCAGACCTTACTCCTACCTAATGCAGGTAGAGAGGCTGTTTCCAATAGACTCTCGGCTCAGGAAGGGTAAGAAGAAGAAGGGGAAAGCAAGAAGGAAGAAAGAAGGAAGAGAAAATAAAAAGGGAGAGATAAAGGATAAGTAGTACCAAATAATAGCAACAGGGAATACAATACTTGAGGCAAACAAAATCACATAACACAATAAAACCTAAGAATATGAAGGGACATGTGTGCTATTAAGACTATCGGTGAGCAACTAAAAACTACTCACTAACCTTCTACCTTAATCCTCAACCTCCACACCCTTCTATCAGGGTCATGTCCTCAATGAGTTGAATCAACGCCATGTCCTGTCTAATCACCTCTCCCCAGTACTTCTTAGGCCTACCTCGACCTCTTCTCAAAATCGCCATGGACAACCTCTCATACCTTCTAACAGGAGCATCAATGCTTCTTCTCTTAACATGTCCGAACCATCTCAGCCTCGACTCCCGCATCTTGTCCTCCACAAGGGCTACTCCCACTTTGTCCCGGAAAACTTCATTCTTAATCTTATCTCTCTTGGTACACCCACACATCCATCTCAACATCCTCATCTCTTCTACTTTCATCTTCTGCACATGGGAGTTCTTGACTGACAACACTCAGCCCCATACAGCATAGTCGGTCAAACCACTACTCTATAAAGCTTACCCTTAAGTCTGGGCGGCACATTCTTATCACATAAAATACTGGAAGTGAGCCTCCATTTCATCCATCCCGCTCTGATGTGATGTGCAACATATTTTCAATCTCCCCGTTACCTTGGATAATAAACCCGAGATACTTAAAACTCGTTCTCTTGGGGATAACTTGAGTATCAAGTTTTACCTCTACGTCTGCTTCATGGGTCCCACCACTGAATTTGCACTCCAAGTATTCTGTTTTGGTTCTACTCAATTTGAAATCTTTTGACTCCAAGGTCTGTCTCCAAACCTCCAACCTCGCGTTAACTCAAGTATTCAAGTACTATTTAATGATAATCATTAGTGTCCTAAAATCACTCCAACGTATCTTCCACTCCCCCCATGTATCTTGCACTCACCCACGTGTTTCTCTCCACAAACTTCAGTATCCCTCCATTAACGCCTATTTCCACTCTTTTTCAAAAATCAGTCTACATTTTTCACTCTTCTTCAAGAATTTCTCTCCATTTTTATAGATTCAAGCTCTAAATATTCTACCACGCACCTCCATTAACGCATGTTAGTTGCTTAATTTTCAATAAAGAAGAAAATAATTTCGAAGATCAACCCTAAAAAAGCTAAAGTAGGTGATACCTACATTTGATTTGGGTGTTTTCTCATACAATTCACCCAAAAAAAATTTCAAAATCATTATATGCAAAAGAAGAGACCAAGCCCAGGCCTTCCCCTCGTGAAGCTAGACAGAAGCTAGTACAAAACAAAAGCACGATATGGATGCTGGTGAATCCTCGATATCTGTTAAATCTGTAAAACGGAAAGGCAAAGAAATTGCTTCCAATGATGATTTCGTCGAAGAAGAAGCTACCATGAAAGTTGTAAAAAATATTAGAGTGTCTCCTACTGTCAAACCTTCAAAAAAGAATAAGGTTAAAAAATCTTCTAAAACTATTCCCCAACAGTCTTTAGAGAAGGTAAAAATTTAGTAGTTTCAATTTTTTTTAAAGCTAAAAAATTTGTTCTCATTCTCGTGAATATGCATAATTTTTATTTTTGTAGTTGTAGAGTTTTTTCTACATTTTGTAGATTTATATTTATCTGATTCTAGATAAATTGTAGTATAAACGTAATTATTTTATTTTCTGGTTTTGACTCTGTTTTTCTGATTGTAGGTAAATTAAATATAACTATAGTTATTCTATTTTCTTGTCTTGACTCTTTTTTTCTGATTGTAGATATATTGTAGATAAATGTATTTATTTTATTTTATGGTTTTGAAACAAGTTTTAATAACTTTCTTTTTCTTTTGCTGCAAGATGGACCATTTTTTGTGCCTCTTTATGTTGATTATGGAATCATTAGGTTCTATACATTATCCGACCCCACTATTCCTGACCAAATCAAAGATTTACTTTCTGAAAATGGTTTAAAGCTGTTTAAGAAGACATGTTTTGGGTATTTTCTTTCATTGCCCAAAATATATATGAAAAATCAAGCAATTCATCTTCCGACTTTTTTTCCGCAGAGATAAAGGGTGAGAGATTGAATTTTGATTTAAGAGAGTTTTCCTTGATTAGTGGCCTTAGATGTTTTACAGAAGTGACAGACTTTGGTTATACAATTAAGTATGACAATAAAATAATGAGAATCTATTTTCCAAACAAGGAAAAAGTTGAGAAGTCATACTTAAAACAAATTGTAACGAGACGTAGTTGGGTGAGTTCTCTATCTCATAGAATTCTTCCTCTGTCCTTCAGACAAAGATAATGTAGGTTTGATAGACCATTTTAGGTTCTATTTGGTGGACTAAGGGCAGTATGCGAACTACACATGGGGGTAGTTGTCACGACCTCAAATCTAAACTAGTCGTGATGGCGCCTATCATGGAACTAGACCAGCTAAATTAACACTCAAAACGTAAAGAATCTTTCATTTATATCATTACTAAACTGATAATCCATAAAAGTTTCATTTAATCAATTTTAAAACAGATAAAGCTACGCCGAATTGTTAAATACAACCCCAAGATCTCGGAGTCACTGGTCATGAGCATCTAACAAAATATACAAGTCTGGAACATAAGCTATATAATAATAAGAGGGAGAAAGAAGGGCTGCAGACGCGTGCAGCTACCTCACAAATCTCTGAGAAATCCCTGCGGCAGGTAAACATCTCACTCTACCCTAGCACCTGAATCTGCACACAAGGTGCATGGAGTAATATGAGTACGCCAACTCAGTAGTAATGAAAGTAAATAATGTCTAAGAACTACGAAACGCATAAAACAAGTCATCAATTCACAATAAGTGCAATTCTTCTTTCAAAATCATAGATACGATAATTTGAAACACTTGAAAGTCGATTTCAGTAAACTTCCTTTGAAAATGTACCTTTCCACAATTTCCGTAGAAATCAAAATAATTCAGTATAAGAATGATATAGTTCATAAATAGCCTCTCAGGCAAAAACATGTATCATAAACCGCCCCTCGGGCATATCATCACTCAGAATCAGTCACTCAGCATGCCTCACAATCACTCGGTATCAGCCCCTCGGGCAACCTCACAGTCACTCATGCCTCCCAGTCACTCACCACTCGGCACTCACACTCAGTAGTTACATGTGCTCACTAGGGGTGTACAGACTCCAGAGGGGCTCCTTCAGCCTAAGCGCTATAACAAGCCAAATCACGGCATCGATCGCTTTGGCACTCGGCCTATAAATAACAAGATGCGGCGTGCAACCCAATCCCATATCATATCCTCACAAATCAGGCCCTCGACCTCACTTGGTCATCATAAACAGTGTAACATGCTGCGGCGCGCAGCCCGATCCCATAATATCCTCACAACATTGTCCCTCGGCCTCACTCAGTCAGAAACTCTGAAAAAGCCACTCGGGCTATCAGTAAAACGGGGTACTCGACCCAAAATATCATTTTATATCTCAAAATAGTGTAAATAAGACTGAGTTTCGAAATTAATTAAACATAATATGACTGAGTGTAAATCATAAGTCAACACAGTGAGGAATAACAGTAAAAAACCCCCCAAGGGGTCCAAACACTTGACAGGGGTCCAAATACGGAATTCCGCCCAAAACATAGTAATAATCTTTGAAACATGAAATATCATATGATTTATAATCAAATACGCAACTTAATAGTTGCCACGGGACGTGCCAAGTCACAATCCCCCAACCGTGTACGCCACACACTCTCCATCTAGCATGTGCGCCACTCCAAAACAGTGATACAATGTGAAGTCCGGGGTTTCATACCCTCAGGACAAGATTTACAGTCATTAATTATGTCAAACCGGACGAAAACTACTCTGCGATGCCTTGCCCCTCGACTCGGCCTCAACACGCCCTGAATCTATTCAAAAATAGATTCATATCATTAAAATATTTTAAGGGAACAAAGCCTACTCGAAAATAACCAATATATACCAAAAATTCCGAAATCGGCCAAACCCGACCCCCAGGCCCACATCTTGGAATTCGATAAAAATTATATCACAAGAATCCTCATCTTACCACGAGTCTATGCATACCAAGAACATCAAAATCGGACCTCAAAATGGCCCCCCAAATCCCCAATTCAATTCTCCAATTTTCTTCCAAATTTTCACCCCAAATTCCCAAATTAAATGATGAAATTAAGGGCATAATCATGGAGTGTAACCAAAACCAAGTGAGAAATACTTACCCCGATCAATTCTCTAAACAATCCCTCAAAATTGCCCAATTTTGTGGTCTCTAGCTAAAAATATGAAAAATGGGTTTAAACCCTCGATTTGAGATTTAACACTGCCTGCCCAGATTTTTACCCTTCGCGAACGCGACCACCCGCACACGTTTACATAGAACAACCCAACTGCTCTTCCTCTTTACTCTCCGCGAACGCGATGCCCATCATGCAAACGCGATGCCTAGACGGCCTCAACCTTCGCGAACGCGCACCTCCCAACGCAAACGCGTAGACCAAATCTCTGGGGTCCCCCAGCTGCCTTCTCCATTTCGCGAACGCGGGCCCCAGAGCGCGAACTTTACCCAAACCTCCGCGTTGGCGTCCTCCTCTTCGCGAACGCGATGAATAAAATTCTCAGCATCCATTAACCCTTCGCGAACGCGACTTCACCCACACGAACACGAAGAAGAAAAACTCTGCAACCAAAAACCAGAAAATCTGCCAACTCTAAAGTCAAAAAATTTATCCGTTAACCACCCGAAACACACCCGAGGCAATCGAGACCTCAACCAAGCATGCCAACATATCCCATAACCTCATTCAAACTTGGTCGAGCCTTCGAACCCCTCAAAACAACGCCAAAACACTAAATTCACCTCAGATTCAAGCCTAAGAACTTAGAAACTTCTAAATTTCACTAATGATGCCAAAACCACCAAAAACACGTCCGATTGACCTGAAAATTTGCACGCACATCTAAAATGTCACTACGAACCTGTTCCAACTTTTGGAGTTCCCGATAGCCTATTTTCCACTGCCGACCGGAAATCACCAAAAACTCAATTTCACCATTTCAAGCCTAATTCCTTTCCGGACCCCAAAACCATATTCTGAACACACCCCTAAGTGCCAAATCACCTAAAAAGCTATCCGAGCCATAAAATACATATTCCAAGGTCGTTTACCTATAAGTCAACTCCCACTTGACTTTTCCAACTATTAGGCCAACTTAAGAGACTAAGTGTCTCATTTCTCTCCAGAATCACTCCGAACCCGAGCCAACCGTCCCAACACAACATAAAAGAGCTGAACAACACATAATAAAGCAGAAATAGGGGAAACGGGGCTAAACTCTCAGAACGACCGATCGGGTCGTTACATTCTCCCCCACTTAAACATACGTTCGTCCTCAAACGTGCCCAGAGTTGTCCCAAAAACCACCAAAATTGCCGTGTAACCTACCATGTACATACTCGGGGGTAATCCCACGTCACCCTATCCTATATAGGTCCAATAGCACAACACAATTGAAATTTCGAAGTTCAACCTGACCCATAAACCTTATGACCAAAATTCCGCTTCTAAAATAATTTACAAGATCAAAAATCCGCAACTATAAACTGAATAAGTCTGAACACGCTGTATCAAGCCATATATGTAACCCAAGATGTAATCCAATAATATACCGCATGACTCAAACACTCATAGAGATAACTCCCAATCACAATAGCTGCTCAAAGCAACCCAATACCGATGCATAACCTCTTATCAAGCATTTCCTCACTCTAACACTTCCATATACTGCCGATGATGAAAGAAACACGTAGAAATTAGCAACTATTCGTCCAATCAGCCAATCATGGAGCTCTCCCCTTTCTCCGACAGGAACTATAGCAGATTTCTAGGCCAACAATATTATCGTTCCAACCACGCTGTATTCAACTCTGGTAGTATTCATTCCAGGCCCAATGACCTCCTCTCATCCAACACGACCACTTTGATGACATGACACATCAATACAATCCAAAGGCATAACTTGTGCAACTCGTGCACTCAATAGCAACATCCCACGAACTCAAATCATAGAAAATATTCACACGAGAGGACCACCTTGCCATTAACAATTACCATCACAACACCATGCTAAGAGCCTGGCACACATTGTAAAATAAAAACACACGAATCTGACACCAAGGATCATACCTCCATATAACTCCGCTACAATGTGTGATCCCATCTAAATGCTGGTCCACATGAAATACTTCAAGCACCTTGCTCAAGATCAATAACCATGCGCAATTCGACATCAAGTACCCCAAGAGCACTGCCATAACCACGGGGAAAATCGGACGATACCATGCCACACGAATCAGAAAGAACATAACCAATATGTATCACGCAATGACCAATTACTTACCTTACTCAAATCCCCCTATAAAGCCCAAATAAATCCGCACCATATGTGCATATAACCAGCAATCACTTCTCCTCGCAACACCGATGGGTAACTCATAGATCACTCCAGAATATGAATAAACTCAATGACAATCGAATGGTACATCCCTCAACAATAGCAATTCAGAGTCAACAATTCCGACCCGGTGCAGAACACACACCCATACTAGCATACCAATAACCCTAAATCAACTCTGGTCACCCGCAACAGATAGACAACTCTCCGAAGGTTCACAATGACTGAATCATGGCATTTACTAGCTTTGCTCGCATCCTCACAGTCCACAACCACAAAATAATCTGTTTATGAGAACTCTCAGTCTCGAAGTCCATGAAGTGCACAAATTACCATATCTGATCCCAACTCCACCGCTCGAATATAACACATCCCTAATACTCAATCATTCCACGAGGGATACCCCTATAATTCTTCCATGTCACCAAGCAACCTTGAATATCAGCAGTCAATCCAACAAGAGAGCGTCGCAATACCAATGAAGCACCCTTAACTCCACACATTGGCCTTTCTGAAATGTATACCCTCATCAAGCCACCCAATAGAGATATTATATACCAAGTAATCTAAAACTGCCAATGCTTCCTAAGAATTTTGACCTTCCTTCCAGAACTGAACCCTGACCTCACATATGCAAATCTCAACTCTACAAAACATACCGCATATACCATGCCATCATATGATAAATATGAGAACTTCATGATCCTTTCCGAGCCACAAACAACTACGTAACCAACTAGCCAAGAACTTTCCATTTGATCCCATTTAGAAGCAAAATCACTATACATCACTTGCACCTCACGCTTGTTGAAAATGTACATCTCTAACCGTGGTAGAAACCATCAGGAACTATCCGAATCCCATTTGTACAACACTAAACCGTCAGGACTGAATCCTTCTAACTCAACCAAGCTACGCAGGTCACCAAAACCCAAGAGCATTGCTAAGAAACACCTGTAAAAAATCATTGCCTCATAAACACCCAAAGAACTAATCATATCCCTTACCATGCTGATCCGACCTACTACAAAGCTGTCCTATTTATCCAAGTTCCTTCTGACTTACCTTCTAATTGATAATTCTCCTTGCCATAATACCGCAATTATCAACCTAGACTCACCACACGAGACCCAAGCATAAGACCGTATCGTATAAGGCTCGTAAGCTGCTGAATACTCTCTCAAATATCCCCAAAAGTACCACATTCAAAATACTTACCCTGAAGAGACTTCCTACGGATCTAAAACCATTATCTTCACTTTCCTGATACTGATATATAGAATCCATGATAATGTAGAAATGCCATAAGTCTTGACACCCTCCAACGTAAATCTCAGTTCTAACCAAATACACAACTTGAAGATTCCCAATTGTTATGTATAACCTTGAATTCATTAGAACCACTCTCGAGATTCATCCACTCTACACAAATCTCAATTAAACTGATTGATGCGTGGCCAGAATTCATGATTTTAAGCATTATATACATTGCATTTTATGTGCTTTAATGATAAAAATACACGTCGTATGTGCCTAATGGAGTTTATTTAATGTGTAGGTGAGTTGGAAATGGAAGCCGAGCTAAATGAGAGCATAAACNCTCGAGGACGAGCAAGAGTCTAAGTGTGGGGTGTTGATGCGTGGCTAGAATTCATGATTTTAAGCATTATATACCTTGCATTTTATGTGCTTTAATGATAAAAATACACGTCGTATGTGCCTAATGGAGTTTATTTAATGTGTAGGTGAGTTGGAAATGGAAGCCGAGCTAAATGAGAGCATAAACATCAAAAATTACGCACAAGAGTAAAAAAAAAGAGCGATCCGGGACAAGCCTGGCGTTAGCCAGGCGTTACACCCCAAACGCCAGGGGGTGCCTGGCATTACACCCCAAACGCCAGGGGGTGCCTGGCGTTATCCAGGTGTTACACCCTAAACGCCAGGGTGCCTGTTTCGGTGAAGTGCGAGTTTTAAAGGTTTTTAAGTGTTTCCAAGTGGGAAGAGGAGTCTCTTACACGGTTAGGGTT
>ML434828.1:1433-64538 GCA_005239525.1 Nicotiana knightiana | reverse complement strand
CCTACGCATTCAATCGAAGTTCCTGAGATTAGAGCAAAAATCACGTGACGTTAGACTCAATAATATAAACAATTAAAGCAAAAAAAGACTAGAAAGTAGTCTATATTCAAGTCCCCGGCAACGGCGCCAAAAACTTGTTAGTCTCAAACGCCCACGCAAGCATACGTGGTCGTAGCAAGTAATATAATGTTAAATCGAATATCAAACCCACAGGGACTTGCGTAAACTACTTGCTGAATCACTCTAATTATTTTTCAATCAAGCCAAAATAAAATCCAGGAGTGTAACTAATTTATACTAAGATTCTATGAAAGAACTAATTATCAAGTAACGAGAGTATTATTTTTTATTCAGTAGAGAAAAATATTCCAGGGTTGTGATAAATTACCACTCGTATTGCATTCTAATTAAATCTCCCCTTCATATAATCNAATCTATTAGAACGCACTAAGATTACGATGTTTAATTAAGCACGGTGACTAGGTATATTCCTATCCTAACCACAAATCCGCTCCCCTGAAGGGTTAAGATCGCGCTCTCTTCAATTCTTCTCTAATCTATATACGGTTTTCCCAAGCATAACATAGATAGTATATAGAACCTAACTGCTGGCCAGACAATTAAGCAATTAAACACAGAATTAAAGAAACAACCAATATTGAGTGAATTATAATCAAGGTTAAATTAATGTCGAATAACAATATTCATGGCTAAACCACAACCCCAGAACAATGGGTGTTTAGCCACTCATTCTAAAATAACACAATTGCATAAGTGTTGTATATATTGAAAATACTAGAATAAGATGAAGAACTGAGAAATCCTTTGCTCCCTAATGATCCCGTGTGTATCTTCTCTCCAAAGTGGCATAAAAACCCCAAAAATAAGCTTAGAATTCCTTTTATACACGTTGGGTAGGGTTTGGGCCGAAATAACCATGGCCCGGGCAAAATAGGAAAATTCCCCGTAACTGGAGCCCTGGCCAGCGCCCACCAGGGCGCTGCCCATAAAATACTCACTGTCTCCAGTGCCACAGGTGGCGCCCAGCGCTGCCTGTGGCGCCCAAATCCCGGGTTTTCCGATTTTGTCCGTTTTTGCTCTGATTTCGCGTGTTTCGCCCCCGATTGATCCCGAATCATTCCTACACATAAAAACACTTCAAATTAATATAAATCATCATATTTATCATCTAAAACTCACGAAACAAAAGTAAAATATGAGGCAATATACATAGAATATATACACTTTAAGCTAAATATCAATAGCAATATCTCTATTTTGTTACTCGGTGAGATGTACAGATACACCATCCTATATCGTGGATTTCATGTTCTTTTAGCATCTATTTCATAAAGTATATTCTTTTAGCACACAGGTTTTTTGGCTCTTTACAAACTTGTTTTTAGTTTTATGACCCTACCTCTTTTTTTACACATGAGAGATTTATTTTTACACGTAAGATATCTGTCTTTTACACATAAGAGATCTAAAAAGGTCATTTTCTTAAATTCAAAATTGTATAGGGGCATGGTGTACAAATAGCACCAATTTTCATATGTACGTGAGATAAATTAAGTAATTTAACATAAGGTAGCATTTCTGATGCATTAACATATATGCATGAGCATGCATTTCATTAGTTTTAGTAATGTTATACATATGATATTGCATCTGTAAACCATTTTTCATTTAAAACCAATCCCAAAAAGAAAAACTTTTTTCATCTAAATATGTAGTAATAATCAGAAGTCATTATTGCTCTTTGGGAAAGATAGAGACAGGTTCTTTTTAAGTACTACTCCAATAATGCTTTAATTAATGCATGTTTATTTAGTATGTTTATTATATTACTGGCATAATTTTTATTTAATCTTTTTCTTTTTCCTTTTATCTCACCGCACTTATAAATTCATCATACACAGAAGGAAGCAAAGTAAATCATTTACTGGATAGAATTTCAATAACCAAATACTCATGATGTTTATGGGTCGAACAATCACTCTTTCTTATTTTCACTCTTGAATATTATCTTTTTCTTTCTGTAGAAAGGATAAACTAAAAATATTTTAACCTTTACTGATCTCATATATATGATTATTAACTTTCTTTTATAGTAATCTTCATATATTTACCTTAGACAAAAGGAAGAAAAATAAATTAATTTTGAAAGAATTTCAACAAATTATATACCTATAGTCATACAATTTTAAGGTTAAACAGTTAGTTTTTTTTCTCTTCCTTAGAATTGAACTTGAACCTTATTTCTTTTTTGTTTTGACTTTTGATAAATTAAATTTACTGCAATCACACTAAACTCGTCGCATAGATTCATTATTGATCAATTTGATCTTATATTTTTCGTATTCATCACACACACACTAAAAAAGTCATATTTGATTTGATATCGGATACACATGCAACACACGTGTTCAGAAACTAGTAGATATAAAAGAACAGAAAAGATATCTTTCTAGGTCAGATATCAACGAAGAAACTACATGAACAGAACAAAGCTCAATTACATTCAAAGATATATTCTCTAGCTCTATACAAACATTGTAGCCATCTAAGTTGCTCGTACTAGGGTGCGGGTATATGATACGGGCACCGATCCAAGTGTCGGATTCAGCAAAATCTAAATTTTAAGATGCGTGGGTGCAGATCCAGGTATGGATACGGGTGCGCGGTGATTCGGCTAAGAAAATTCAAAATTATAAAAAATAGAGCTATAAGGATATTATAAATTTTGAGAGATATTATGTGAAAAACTTACATATATATTGTCGAATTCTATCTTTCATTCTTCAGGATGCGCATTATTCTTCCATTCTCCTGCTAACACAATAAAATAGCAACTAAATTTTAAAAGTATATTACAATAGAATAAATATAATTTAAAAAAATCAAATATAAAGTGAAAGAAAGAATTAACCTTTTATCCGAGAACAAGAATGGCACAACTCTTGAAATAAAGAATATAACTTGTATTGTAAAAATAAGATCTTAAACAAAGTGAAAGTATGAAATTAGAAATCTAAAATTTAAGACATAAACAAAAGACATTCATTTTATCCACAATTTAGCTATTAATAATTAGTGAATTACATGACTAATCAATAGTTCAATACACCAAGCAGAAATCACCCTTTTACCAAAAACAATAGAACATTTGAACTTAGCTAACTAAAAACCGACAAAGCATAGTCAAGTTAACTACTCTTAGGCCCTAGCTTTCCTCCGCAACTTCTTCCAAATCTTCTCCAAAGATCACTCCTTCCAATTGAGGTTCATCCACTGATAGCTCGGTTAAATCATCAATTGTCTTATCAATATCAAATTGATCTCCACCTAAAGTAACATTAAAAAAAAATAGATATGTTAGAAAGTTTTCATGAAAAGGAAAAAGAGTTATGCAAAATAAATAATTGAGAAAAATATAAATAAATAAAAAAAATACATTCCCAAATCCCATTACTTGCTCAATCCACTTGTATATTTTTCCTTCTTGCGAGGGAGCAACCGTAGATTATAGTGTACAAAAACTAAATCTTCGGCTCTTGAAGTTGCCTATTTGTTTCTCTTGATGTTGTGAATCAAAGAATAAGTGCTCCAATGTCTTTCACAACAAGAGGAAGAACCCGGTTGAGTAAGCAACTTGTAAGTTATGTGTTGCAAGAGTGGAGCCGAGACACCATAATTTTGCCACGGAGAAAAAGGATCCTCATACATCATAGCCTCAATCACATGAGACTTACTAAAATAATCACCCCACTACAAAATGCTGCAAAATCCAATGAGACTTCATTTCCCTGTCTTTAAAGTATCTTCGAAAGCATTTGACCCTATTCATTGAGATTTCTTGATCTTCATCAGGAGCTTGCCTTCGAATTCCATTTTCACCTTGATGCCATGATTCGTCATAGTATTTTGGAACCAAAGAGTGCCAAACAATGCAAAGGGATATTACTTTTGTTTCACCTAGCTACAAGAATCTCATGAATTGCATCAAAAAAACTTGATTGGCCGGAAATGAGATCCTTCCCCTTGTGCTCAAAGAATTTTATTTAACTTTCTCAATCATTATATCCCACATATGATAAATGAGATGCAATTTCGGATTATCAAGATCCGCACTTCTAAGTATATCTACAATAGGTTTTGTAAACTTCAAAAAGTAATCAATGTTATTCCACCATCTATTATAAGGGATTTTATTTCACGTGCTTTAGCTTCAAGTCACTTATCCCCTCCTATAATGCTTTTATTCATAGTCCATCACCATCTTCTTTCCGAAGGTTGAGACATACTTTTCAACGTTAGATTTAAATAATTAACAACACAAGGAGTCCAAAATACATGAGGAAATGTTTGCTCTATGGTAGAACTGGAAAATTTCATGTTATTTGCATTATCCGTAATAACTTTCAACATTATCCGGACCTACATTTTCCCCTCAAAAATATTGGCCCCCACCAGATGATGCCATTATATTTATCAAAGGTAGTCTCTTAATGTCGCATCATCCATCAGAACAAATCGACAAACCTTTCTTTTTCATTTATTTTTAATTGGTTGCAACTTTCTAGCAATGTTAGTCTTTTCCGGAGCCAAAAGAGTAGCTCTCAACTTATTATATGGGAAATATATCACCGGGAATAGAATTTTCAGCTAGAAACTGTGAATATTTTTTGAAATAGGGAGATCTTGCAAGATTAAACGATAGACTTGATGCGTAAAACATTCGAGCTACTCATTTATCGGTTGTATTTCTTCCATAGATGTTGAAGGATTTCTCTATAGCTCCACCCTCTGGACCCTTTTTTTTTTTTTTTAGTAATTCACTCCCCTCCTGAAGAGATACCTAATCAGTTTTCTTTCTTGCATCAACTTGAATGGATGATTTTTTTTCTTTCAAGTTGATGCAAGAAAGAAAGTTGATTATGTATTTCTTATAGGGGGGACTGATTTACTGCAACAGAGAAAAAGAAAGGGTATTTACTGCAACAGAGAAAAAGAAAGGGTCCAGAGGGTGGAGCTATAGAGAAATCCTTCGGCATCTATGAAAGAAATACATAAATTAGCCGCTTAGAATGTTTTACGCATCAGGTCTATCGTTTAATCTTGCAAGATCTCCCTATTTCAAAAAATATTCACCGTTTCTAGCTGGAATTCCTATTCCCAATTATATTTCCCATATAATAGGTTGAAAACAACTCTTTTGGCTCAGGAGAAGAGTAACATTTCTAGAAAGTTGCAACCGATTAAAGATACGTGGAAAAAAAGGGAGGTCGATTTGTTCTGATGGATGGTCCGACATTAAGAAACGACCTTTGATAAAATATAATGGCATCATCTAGTGGGGGCCAATATTTTTAAATTCAAAAAATTCTAGTGGGTCGTAAAGGATTGAAAATATATTGTTAAATTATTTATTGAAGCAATAGAAAATGTAGGTCCGGATATTTTTGTTGAAGTTATTACGAATAATGCAAGTAACATGAAATCTGTCGATTCTACCATGGAGCAAACATTTCCTCGTATATTTTGGACTCTCTGTGTTGTTCATTGTTCAAATCTAGCGTTGAAAAGTATGTGCCAACCTTCGGAAGGATTAACTCACTTTACAAATTGCTAATGGATTTTAAAATTACTTGGTCAAATGAGAAATTTGAAGAACTTTGTTATCAATCATGATATGGCACTTGCAATTTTCAAAAGCATTCGATTTATGCTTACTGAAAGTTGTCGAAACAAGATTTGCCTCACACATTATTATGACCACTCGTGTTCAAACAGAGAAATAGTCATTAGAGAAGATGGTTATGGATGATGAATGGAAGCATTATAGGGAGGATAAGGGACTTGAAGCTAAAGCACATGAAATAAAATCCCTTATAATGGATGATGAATGGCGGGATAGCATTGATTACTTTTTGAAGTTTATCGAACCTATTGTGGATATGCTTAGAAGTGTCGATCTTGATAGTCCGAAATTGCAACTCATTTATGATATGTGGGATAAAATGATTGAGAAGGTTACGAAAATTATCTTTGAGCACGAGGGGAAGGATCTCATTTACGGCCAAACAAACTTTTTTTATACAATTCATGAGATTCTTGTATTTAGGTGGAACAAAAGTAACACTCATTTGATTGTTTGGCACACTCTTTGATTCCAAAATACTATCACGGATCATGGCTTCAAGGTGAAAATGGAATTCGAAGGCAAGCTACTAATGAACATCAAGAAATCTCAATGAATAAGGTCAAATAATTTCGAAGATACTTTAAAGATAATGAAATGAAGCAAGTTTCATTGGAGTAAGGAGCATTTTGTAGTGGAGTGGTTTATTTTAGTGAGCCTCATGTGATTGAGGCTATGATGTATGAGGATATTCTTTCTTGGTGGGCAAATCACGGTGACTCGGTTCCACTCTTGCAAAGCTTAGCTTACAAGTTGCTTACTCAATCGGCTTCTTCCTCTTATTGTGAAAGAAATTGGAGCACTTATTCTTTGATTCACAACATCAAGAGAAACAAATTTGCAATTTCAAGAGCCGAAGATTTGATTTTTGTACACTATAACCTACGGTTGCTCTCTCGCAAGAAGAAAAAATATACAAGTGGACCGAGCAAGTATTGGGATTTGGGTATATGTATACATATTTTTTATTTGATATTTTTCTTGATTATTTATTTTGCAGAACTCTTTTTCCTTTTCATGAAAACTTTCTAATATATTTATTCTTTTTTAGTTTTGATGTTACTTTAGGTGGAGATCAATTTGATATTGATAAGACAATGGATGGTTTAACCAAGCTATCAATGGATGAACCTCAATTGGAAGGAGTGATCTTTGGAGAAGAATTGGATGATTTGGATGGAGTTGAAGATGTTGCAGAGAAAGCTAGGGCCTAAGAGTAGTTAACTTGATTATGCTTTGTCGGTTTTTGTTAGTCAAGTTCAAATGTTCTACGGAAAAGGGTCTGATCTATCCCTCTACTATGATAAATTATTTAAAATTGTCCCCCGTTATACTATTGGACTATAAAACTCTCTGCCGTCTTACTATTCGAATACGTATACCCCTTCTTTGACGGACTGGACACGTGGCACGTATCCAAGGCTCTTGGTATATCTGGTCTAAAATTAAACTCGACCCGCCCCATTACCCAAGACCCAGACCCTCTTCTTTTTCCACCTTATCCCCCTCCATTCCTTTCTTCTTCCACGACCACCTCCCCCTATTGTTGGAATTCTATGAAAGAGTCTCGTCATTGCAAATAAGATTGGAAGTATAGTGGAGATCTGAGACACCACATGTGGTGCTACTCAGTTGGATCTTGAAATGCCGAAGAAGAGGTTACTGCATTTTTTAGGCAATTTTATTGTCATTTTCACAAATAGGAAGTCCAAAATTTAAGGAGCAGGCTTACATATTATGGGAATTTCTGAATTAAGTTGCGATCTTTCATTAGGACCTACACTGAGTTTAGAAAAAATCGTTGCTAATTTTGAAGATCAATGACCAAATATCACTGCTGTGTTAAATTTTTTTGCTTGTGGTGACCAGAAATTGGCAACATTTAACGTCATCTTCAAAATGGTGATAAAAATGATTTTTGGTGATATCTGTAAAAGTGAGTTACAAAGGGGTTTATTAATAATGGTAAAATAGAGAGGAAAGAATAGTGTTCAAGGTAATTTCCAAATGGAGGTGTTGTAATTACCCGGGAACAGAACCAATTGGCTAATGTTGCTACACTTCCAGCTAGATCTTTGACCTCTTATGTATATTTCTCCAGATCTGTCTATAAATATGTTGTGTAGGTATAGAGAAAGGGAAAGAGAAAGTGCGAGGTGACAAATCTGAAGATTCTCCATCCGTTCACCGGTGGAAATTTCGGCCATGATTATAACAGTGAGAAGGAAAAGAGGAGAGAGAGATTAGAGAAGAAAGTCAGGCAATGGGTTTTTTGAAGTGAATCAGGTTAAAAGAAATGAGATGGCTCGATTTAATATGTGCCAAGATATAAAAAGGGCACGGATGGGTGCCATGTGTCCCCTCCGTCAAAGAAGGGCTATATGTGTTCGAATAGTAAGACGGCAAGGAGCTTTATGGTCCAATAGTATAGCGGGGGACAGCTATAAACAATTTATCATAGTAGCGGGACAGATCATACCCTTTTTCGAATGTTCTATTATTTTTGGTAAAAGGGTGAACTTCTACTTGGTGTATTGAACTATTAATTCAATTATTAATAGCTAAATTGTGGATGAAATAAATGTCTTTTTTTTTATGTCTTAAATTTTAGATTTCTAATTTCACACTTTCACTTTGTTTAAGATCTTATTTTTACATTTACGATACAAGTTACATTATTTATTTCAAGAGTTGTGTCATTCTTGTTCTTGGATAACAGGTTAGTTCTTTTCTTCCACTTTATATTTGATTTTTTCAA
This sequence comes from Nicotiana knightiana, assembly GCA_005239525.1. Taxonomy (NCBI): domain Eukaryota; kingdom Viridiplantae; phylum Streptophyta; class Magnoliopsida; order Solanales; family Solanaceae; genus Nicotiana; species Nicotiana knightiana. The sequence goes on along the minus strand of ML434828.1, from coordinate 56,076 downwards.
TTATATTTATTCTATTGTAATATACTTTTAATATTTAGTTGTTATATTGTTGTGCTTGTAGGAGAATGGAAGAATAATGCCCGTCTTGAAGAATGAAAGATTGAATTCTATAATATACATGCAAGTTTTTCACAGAATATCCGTCAAAATTAATAATATCTTTATAACTCTATTTTTTTATAATTTTGAAATTTTTTTAGCTGAATCCCCGCGCATCCATTCCTGGATCCGCACCCCCACCCCCCCACCCCCCACCCCGAATCTTAAAATTAGATTTTGTCGAATCCGATGCTCGAATCCGTACCCATATCAGATACCTGCACCCAAGTCCAAGCAACTTAGAAGATAACCGCAGACAAAAGTAGAACTATTAATTGCAATAGCAGTTACAGTCACTTAATGGTTGTGTTGGCCTTTGTTTGGAAGACTTTCTTCTGGATGAAACTACAATAGATAAATAGTCATTTCCTCAAAAATTCAGACAACGTGTAATGCTTAACTTTCCGCCTTACACAAACCGAGAAGCGAAGCAGGTTTTCTCCAAATTGGTATACCTAGTCAGCGAGATGGAGGCTCTGATTTGGATCCTCGTAATCGAGCGTATGATTGTAAAGAATAAGGAGTAATCCAGTTCTCCTCGACTCGGAATAAGGATTCAGATGGACTTTCTGTTCTAAAAACCTAAGTTGCTCGGACTCGGGTGCAGGTATCCAAAACAGGTGCGGATCTAGAGGTCGAATCCTTCATGATCTGAATTTTAAGAATCGGGAATCGGATCCAAATGTGAATACGGGTGTGGAGATTCGGCTGAAAATATTCAAATATTTAAATACAGAGTTAAAATATGTAAATTATGAGAAATTATATGTGAATGACTTACAAGGCATTTCGAGAAGAAGAAAATATTGATCAAGAGGAGAATCTGAGAAGGAAATAAAAGAAAAAGAACTGACATAGAAATTTTTATATACTAGGTATTCCATTTTCTCCAATTTCACCCTAGCTTTTGTTTTTATTTCAGAAATGGTTATATCTGCCCTGAATTTCTCCGTCGGTTTTGGTCAAAGTACCCAAAATCGGTTGACAGGATCGGATCGGATCCCCCACCACCATCCATGTCGTATCGACATGGGTGCGGCACCAAAAGTGAAAAGTCCGAACAACTTAGCTAAAAACTACATCATATCCATATTTCAGGTATACATCAATACAAGTAAAACCGTTGACATTTTAGAAACTTATTCTTAACAACTATCAGGTACAAAGCAAGGAAAGTAGCAAGGAGAAAACAAAAACCTAAAGTTATGATTTAATAAGAATTGCAGTTAAAACGTCACCATTCGTACTCAATGAAAAGAAAACAAAATTTTTGGATAAGTAAAACCAGGAAGAATGGTAGCAAAGAAAGCATACATCAATTATAACAGTTGAGATGTCCATGCATTGACGCTGATCAACAACAAGAGCATACTACAATCTTTCCAATCTAGGGAAGGTACACATGAACTAACCTTCCAACAGGATATACATCAACGGAGTTACCCAAGAATTTGGTTTTCAACTTGGAAGTCACAACATATGTGAAATACTCATTTTCAGCATGCCCAGCACTCATTGGAGGATGATGGCTGACCTGTAGATCGTGAAGCATTAGATTCCATCAAACAATGACACAAATGAACCAGTTTAATAAGATCAAGCATATTAGTTTAGCGTAATTTGCAATTGTTTAATAAAAAATGCCAACCGATGCAATATCTATTGTAAGATGTAGGACAAACCAAACATGTGACAGAGCCAAAGAAGACAGCATAAGTACCCTTCACATACCTGTTCGGAAATAAATGTGATGCCACCATGGTTGACCATTTCATAAGTCTCCCCAAGAATTGGGTTAAACGGTTTCCATGTACGTAGGTAAGCATAGTAGACTGATATTGCCCAAGATGCTGCACTAAATTTCAACAATTAATATTGAAAAGTAGAAAAAGAGTATGCAGAATTTAATCATCCATTGAATTACACAGTTCCACTAACTTGCATATACCAATTGCATGTAAGGATCCTCGCATTCATCGGCTTTGTCTAAAAGGTGGGAATATTCCATTAACTGCCACAACAGTTCCAAACTAGAATGATAAAATGTTTGTACATTTTTCCCCTAATACATTGTATACGATGTAATATTAACTAAAAGCATGTAAATCAGCTTCCACAAACCTCTGCCATTTTTTGAAGCATCGCCATGGGCTCAAATATAAGAACAGGGAGTGGTACCATTAATGTGACATCACAACCAATATACTTCTGCATCATCTTCCAGTAACTGTCTCGTTCCTTTGAGAAAGCAAAGGATCACACTCAACGTGAGAAATTAAAGATATAGTACCAATTACCTTCTCAAAAAGAAAATTCTACTATACCATTTCTTGGTGAACATATAATAAAGTGTAAGTAGGCCCCTCCATATTAAATGTATGAAATTGAAAGATACAAGCATTTTGAGTTCTTGACTCACATAAAGGTGTTGCGCTTATTTCTTAATTTATAGGCTATATTTTGCTGCATGACTAGCTAAAAGTGGAGTATGTAATACTTTAAGAGGATGTGGGCATCTTTTTAAAAGAGCACCTGACGTGCACTACTTGCAAAGAAAAGTTTAACAGCTTCATACTGCAATACTTGCACGTTGTCACGACCCAAAATCTATTAAGGTCGTGATGGCGCCGAACACCATCGTCGGGCAAGTCAATCATTAATTAGTTAAAATAAATTCATGTTTTAACATTTTGGAAATCATTACCTTTAACTTATTACGTAATAACTAAACAAAATCCGTTAAATAAATACGACAGTTTAATATTCTATTTTTTTTATAAAATACATCCCATACACATCCCAGAACCCGGTGTCACAAGTGCATGAGCAATTTTTAAGAATTTAAACAATCACTACAAAGCTTGTCCAAGATACAAATTGGACAATGGAGTTTAAGATAAAAATAAATACAATACGAGGGAGACTCTGTCAGCTGCGGATCGCATCCGGATGATACAGCTCGCCTTAGTCTCCAAACCAGCCACATCGTTGTGAAAGTACCTGTGCAATAAAAATGCACAGCAAGTGTAGCATGAGTACAAAAACAACGTGTACTCAGTAAGTATCCCGCCTAACCTCAGAGAGGTAGTGACGAGAGGTCGAATTAAACACTTGCTAGAGGTCAATTTAGTATAATCAAGTGAGACACTAAGCATGAATGTCATAGGCAATTTATTTAAATATCAGGGATAAGGAATATCAGTTCTTCTTATATTTAACACTTTAACACCTTCGTCATTTCAGTTGACAATTTAAATGATAATTAGGGATGAGAACATCAAACTTATTTCACATTTTACACATCAATTCTTCTTCTTTTTAACTGGCAATTAAGAATTTCCTTGGCCGCTAAACATGTACAAATCACAGGAAATACGCAGCAATTATCATGCGCAAGAAATGCCGAGGGTCGAACGGCACGGACCAACAATAATAAATTGTGCACTGCCGAAGGGTCGAACGACTCGAACCATAGATGCATCTATTTTACCCGCTCGCGAATCGATCATGCGACGCGGTCCACATAATAACAATAAGGCTAGCCTGCTCGCGAATCATACCTGCGACTTAGCTGCTCATATGTACATGTATTCACATAATCAATCCACATTTTTTTATCAAGAAAACAGCTTCTCAAGAAAATGATAAAATTCTTCTTAAAGGAACACGAAAAATAACATTTAAATCTTTGTTTTGAAACTCATTTGCCAAGTTTAATAATATTCAATAATATAACCTTATCATGAATACAATTATCGACAAAAGAATCAATTCTCTTCCTAAATGATTAAGAGAAGTACACTCTAGTCATCTTAGGAAATAATTTACCGAATCAATAGCATTAATAGTCTAATATTATGGGCAGGATCACATGTACAACATGTAAGGCATGCTAGTGGGTCCTAGACTACCCGGACATGGCATAATAGCAGCTACGCACGGACTCCCGTCACCTCGTGCGTACGTAGCCCCCGTAGGTAGCAGCACATATTTAATTAGTTCACCTAAGGGGACAATTCCTCCTCACAAAGTTAGAAAGGAGACTTACCTTGCTCCGAAGTTCCATAACTGGCTTCCAACCCCTTCCGACGACTCCAGTGGACGCACAACGCCCCAAAACTACCAAATAACGGGCAAAGCAATGAAAATTCATTCTAATATTTGCAACAATACAAATTATATAATTTCCCAACTCCGCTCAGTGAATTTACCATGATAGAAACAAAGCGTCCACCAAACTGTATAGAGAACTCGGTTCTATATCAGTTCCCACCGTAAGTAACAGACTGTAAAACCAAACAGTAAGGCGACTTGGTCCTCTACCAGTCCCCTCAAAAATACACAGAGGCAGTAAGTAGAAAAGACGCTGGATTTTTACGTGGAAAAATCCCAACTCAAGGGGACAAAAACCACGACCTACACTGGTAGGATTTCAACTTTACTAACTTGTAATCTCAACTATTACAAGACACTTTGTAATGACTCTCTTACAAAGACTTCAACACACTAACTTGCAATACACTTATTACAAGCCACTTTGTTACTCACTAGTTACAAAGACTTTAACTTATGACTACACTAGTCATAACACAAACACAGATGGTTTATGATTTTGAGTTTCCTAAAACAAAACTGCTAAGAACGCAAGATAGGAGTTACAATGAAGAACAAAACACAAGATTACAACTCAACTAAGGACACACATATACTCGTGGTGGAGCTGGTCCGTAGTGGAGTTGTCTTCTTGTTCTTGACACACTTAGCCTTCAACAATGGAGTAGATCTTCAATGCTATGAAGAATGTAGTAAATGCCCAAGTGAATATCTTGTTTTTCATCCAACAAGATATTATATCTCAAAGACATCACAAGAATGATGTCCATACTTAGTTGGTACACTCTACAACCAATAGGAAGTGACTGCTCACTGTTTCTGCACTGTAGCGTGTACAGTTGCAGGCAGTCATTTTCTGCCATTGCTTTCCAGCTGTAGAGTTGACTTGTACTTCTGTCTGGGGAATGTCAAGGGATCATGTCCCTAATCTGTTCCTTGTGAGTTCAAATGTATACTGCCCAGATTTCTTCATGCACTGTGCAGACAGTCACTTTCTGCCACTGTTTTCCAGCTGTAAAGTTGACTTGTACTTCTGTCAGGGAATGTCAAGGGATCAAGTCCCTAGCCTCTTCCTTGTGAGATGTACACTGCCCAAATTTCTTGTGAGTCTATGCTGACTGGTTGTGCTGGTTATGCATCAGGTCCTTTATCTGGTTCTTTACATAAAAAGTTTGTTAGATCATCAAAACAAAATACTAACCCATCAATTTTCCCCTTTTTGATGATGATAAACTTTTATAATTGATGAGTAGTTATATAATCTAACTTCACCAGATAAGAGACCAGGACCCCATATTGTCCCCCCTGACTATGTGCTTCCCTCTGCTTCCCCCTTAGTTCCTGCCCACATTATCAACTTGCCCTTGCCCTTGCCCACATTATCAATTATCATATTCCCCCTTTTGGCATCATAAAAAGGCACAAACAAACAGAAAGCATAAAGAAGTCTAACATAGCTAACTCATGCCCCATGTGTGCACACAACATGATAGAAAACAGAAGTAAAAGGAAAACAAACACAAAACATCACAACATAAGACAACTGGACATTGAGAGGAGCCTAGAGGGCACTAGAAGAGGAAGGCTTGGAGGAGGAGGCAACAGGGGTTTTAAATGACAATCTCATTTTCCAGCACGCAGATATGGTCCCCTTCAACAGTGAAGAGAGTTGCATAGAATTTCTGCACCTCATTTTCATATACCGTGGGTACAGCCCCCTAAACAGATGATCCCTTGCTGGAACTCCACTATCTCTAGAACTTGCCTCATCTCTGCCATCTCAGAGATGTCCGGGTCAAACATACGACCCCACAAGACTTTTTGAGTTCGCAATCTCTCCTGCCCAAGTCCACTGTCACTTGGTTTGCTCTTCAATGAACTGGGTCCCCTAACAGTTTCCTTCTATCATTTTCTCGACTTCTCAACAGACTTCCCTCTCTCTCACGCTCAACAACCACCACTCTTCACAGATGATGCACCTTTTTTTTTTACAACTTCCTCAGAATCTCCAACCACAGACTTCTGAACCTTTGTAGATCTTTTCACTAAGGAACTATGTTCCTCCACAGCATCTTTATCAACCTCAACCACTAGAATGTCCTTGTTAGCCACAAATTTCCCTTGCTTCATCAACCTTTTCTTCTTTTATAAAGTTTTGCAACCGGGTAGAAGGTCGCTTGGAAGAAGACTCAGGAGTGACTGTTGGCTTGCGAAAAATCCCTCAGAGGTACATAAATGGGAGGAATAGACTCCAAGGGTTAAGTGTATAAGATGGGTTCCTAGGTTGTTTCTGCTGAAGGAGAATCAAGTTCTCCAGCAGGTTTTTCTTTGACTGTGTCATGAACCGGAGACTCAAAAAGAACCATAGTCCCCTCATCCCCTAAAAATAGATTTTCTTCCCCCTGAAACTCAAGAAGGGGGGAGGCTCCTTCATTCGTTAAGGAAGGGTAGGAGTGAGATGGTTTTATGGAAGGAAGGGTAATAAAGAGGGGGTAGAGGAATGGGTTCTGACAGACGCACAGACTCTGAAAAGTAGGATGGTGTGGCTGTTGAAATAATTTTAGTATCTTTTGAGAAAAGCAAGAGAAAAACACAATATTACTAAGGTTCCTGACCTATTTTTGTAAAATTTTCAGCTCTCTTTCAGTTCAACGTCGTACCTTTAGCTTCTATAATCATCATGCGTGTCTACCTGCAACGGTATTGATGTGAGTTAGGCTTAGTCAGAAAACGCTTTAGCTAACTGTACCTGAGTGCGACTCTCATAGCCAATGAAGGAGAACCAGGTCCTCAGTTAGGTTTCATCAACCCCAGTGCTATCCTGTTTCTCTCAAAGTATTCCCTACTTAGGGCTTTGGTGAAGATGTCTGCAATTTGATCTTCAGTGCAACAAAACTTCATGCAGATATGCCTCTTTTCAACATTATCTCTGAGGAAATGATGTCTCACATCAATATGCTTAGTTCTCTTGTGTTGAACCGGGTTCTTTGCCATGTTGAGGGCACTGGTGTTGTCACATAGAAGTGGTACACTGTCAATGTACACTCCAAAATCTTCCAATTATTGTAGCAGCTGAGCATAGCAAGATGCAGCTGCAATATATTCTGCTTCGGCTGTTGAGAGAGCCACTGAGTTTTGATTCCTTGTACCCCATGAGATTAGGCATGATCCAAGGAAATGAGCCATTTCAAAAGTGCTTTTCCTGCATTCCTTGTTCCGCAACTTGTGGAGTGCTTTGCACAGCATCTCCAACTCTTTCTTCAGCTTCAGTGGAAGTAATTGGGGTACCAGGTTCCTCATGTGGATTTGAGGAAGAGGTTGTATTGTCTTCACTTACTTTCCTCTGGCACATGTATCAAAAACTCTGTGCTCCTTGAACTTAGAGTTAAACAGACCACGAATCAGGTCCCTCTGTATCAATCTATTCAAGAGAGAAAAGCTTGCATGGCCCAATCTTCTGTGCCACAATTCTGCATCATCATCAACTGCCTTCAAGCACCTCATATCACCAGCTTCCAAGGATTCAAAGTCAGCAACATAGATATTCTTGTGTCTTTTAGCGATCAAAACCACCTCACCAGTTACTAGACTAGTAACCGTGCATACTTTAGACAAGAATTCTACTTTGTTTCCTTTATCACAGATTTGAGAAACACTCAAGAGACTGTACTTCAACCCATCTATATAGTACACATTCTCAATTGAGTGCTCAAGTGATCTTCCAACCCTTCCAACACCGAGAATGTACCCCCTTTTTTTTTTCATTGCCAAAGGATACATCTCCTCCTTGCAGGGCTTTCAGTGAGAGAAAATCCATGGTGTTACCAGTCATGTGCTTTGAGCATCCACTGTACATGATCCATTATAGTCCCGTTCCTCTCACTGGTCCCTGTACATATGAATCAAGGGTTAGATTTAGGAACCCAAACAAGTTTGGGTCCCTTGTAGTTAGGAAAAGGGTGAATAACAGCTCTTCTAGTCCATGCAGGCAAGAATCAATTTTTCTTAGTGGGACCTGGTCCCTTCTTAGCATTCCTCTTGTCAGCAAACATTTTGTTTTTCTTAACTGATTGATCCCTGGCAGGGCAGCTTTCTTTGAAGTGTACATTGTTCCCACAGTGAGTACAGAGCCAGTTGTCTAGAATAGTGACATACTTGCTGTGTGGGTTGTAAGGAATTTTCTCCTTTTGGAACCCGATCCCCTGCCTGTTTCCATTGTTATTAAAGTACATGGCAGTGAAAACATCAGAGGACCATGTCCACTTAAGTGATTTTTCAAGATCTCTCTTCACTCTTCCTAGTTCTTCCTGAAGTTGTTTGTTTTTCTCAAGCTCTGCACCCAGACTAGATTTCACTGATCTTAACTCATTTTTCAAGTTTAAGGTATGCATCACTTGCAACTTCCTTTCCCTTTTGAGTGTTGTCCATCCATTTTTTTGTTTGGTTTTTCAACAAGTTATTTTCTCTAGTTACTTCTTCCACTTGTTCCTTCAAGTCTACAATAGAAATTACCATATCATCCCTCTCTTGATCTATGTCACCAATTTCTTCTATTAAATCATTTTTCTCATTAATGAGGAAGGACATCAATTTTTTCTTAGAGTAGGTTTTCAAGCTTCTTTGAACATCAAGAAAACTTACCTCATCTTCCTCCTTGTCCTCCTCATCATCATCAGATTTGGCCATGAGTGAAAAGATTGACTCATACTCCTTGGCCTCGTTATCTAAAGCCATCATGGAACTGTTTCCTGCTTCTGGTTCCTCTTCTGATTCACTAGAGGAGTCTCCCCATGCAGCAAGAACTTGCTTCACAACATTGTTAGCTGCACTTTTTCGGCTGAATCGTTTGTCAGGAACTTGGTTCCTATTTGCAGTTTTGTTAGAATTGTGCTTGTAAGGCTCCTGCTTCAGAAATGGACAGTCCTTGATAAAGTGTCCTGGGTTTCCACACTTGTGACATAGATCATAGTTTCTAGGCTTGTCGGAACTGCCTCTTCTTGGTATGCCACCATTCCTGTGAATCATCTTTTGGAATCTTTGAGTGAGATACTCCATGTCGGATTCATCACCACTTGAATTCTTGTTGGCAGCCTTGAGAACCAGGTTCTTCTCCTTCCTGGGCTCTCTTCTTTCGATATCCTTCTTTCTTTTCATCTCATAAGTTTTGAGATTTAAATAAGCTCGTCAATAGCCAGCTTCTTCAAGTCTTTGGCTTCAGTGATAGCATTAACCTTGCTCTCCCAGGAACCTGGTAGAACACTAAGTATCTTCCGGACTAGCTTGTTGGTTGGAATGATTTCACCAAGTGAAAGAAGCTCATTGATTATGGAGGTGAAGCGGGTATGCATCTCTTGAATGGACTCATCCTCTTTCATTTTAAAGAGTTCATACTCAGTTGTCAGCATATCTATTTTGGATTGCTTTACCTGAGTAGTCCCTTCGTGAGCCGTTTGAAGAGCTTCCCAGATTTCCTTGGCAGATTCACATGCCGAGATGCGATTATATTCATCTGGTCCAATACCACACACAAGAATCTTCTTCGCCTTGAAGTTCTTCTCAAAAGCTTTTCGGTCAGCACCATTGTATTCTTTTCTTGTCTTTGGAACAGTGTTTGTTCCCTCTCCAACAGCCTTCATAGGGACAAAGGGACCATCACAAATAACGTCCCAAAGCTCGGAGTCTTCAGCCATAATGAAGTCATGCATTCTCGTTTTCCACCAACCATAGTATTGGCCGTTGAATCTTGGGGGTCTATAGGTTGATTGTCCTTCTTCAAAGTTGGGTGGAGCAGCCACTAGAGATCCTTTCTAGGTGTTAACCTTTTAGAAAGAACCTGCTCTGATACCAATTGATAGAAACTAAGCGTCCACCAAACTGTATAGAGAACCCAGTTCCCACCATAAGTAACAGACTGTAAAACCAAACGGTAAGGTGACCTGGTCCTCTACCAGTCCCCTCAAAAATACACAGAGACAACAAGTAGAAAAGACGCTAGATTTTTACGTGGAAAAATCCCAACTCAAGGGGACAAAAACCACGACCTACACTGGTAGGATTTCAACTTTACTAACTTGTAATCTCAACTAGTACAAGACATTTTGTAATGACTCTCTTACAAAGACTTCAACACACTAACTTGCAATACACTTATTACAAGCCACTTTGTTACTTACTAGTTACAAAGACTTTAACTTATGACTACACTAGTCACAACACAAACACGGATGGTTTATGATTTTGAGTTTCCTAAAACAAAACTTCTAAAAAAGCAAGATAGGAGTTACAATTAAGAACAAAATACAAGATTACAACTCAACTAAGGACACACATATACTCGTGGTGGAGCTGGTCCGTAGTGGAGTTGTCTTCTTGTTCTTGACACACTTAGCCTTCAACAATGGAGTAGATCTTCAAGGCTATGAAGAATGTAGTAAATGCCCAAGTGAATATCTTGTTTTTCATCCAACAAGATATTATATCTCAAAGACATCACAAGAATGATGTCCATACTTAGTTGGTACACTCTACAACCAATAGGAAGTGACTGCTCACTGTTTCTGCACTGTAGCGTGTATAGTTGCAGGCAGTCATTTTCTGCCATTGCTTTCCAGCTATAGAGTTGACTTGTACTTCTGTCTGGGGAATGTCAAGGGATCATGTCCCTAATCTGTTCCTTGTGAGTTCAAATGTACACTGCCCAGATTTCTTCATGCATTGTGCAGGCAGTCACTTTCTGCCACTGCTTTTCAGCTGTAAAGTTGACTTGTACTTCTGTCAGGGAATGTCAAGGGATCAAGTCCCTAGCCTGTTCCTTGTGAGATGTACACTGCCCAAATTTCTTGTGAGTCTATGCTGATTGGTTGTGCTAGTTATGAATCAGGTCCTTTATCTGGTTCTTTACATAAAAGTTTGTTAAATCATCAAAACAAAATACTAACCCATCAGACCAAAACGCCCTCAGGCCCACGTGCCCGGATTCCAAAATTTCTCGAAGATATACCTTACCCATAGTCTTACTAACTCAAATATACAATTTACTCTAAATTTCATGCTCAAATTCGTATCTAAATGTGATGACCCAAGGGGTCATTTTATGAATTTAGACTCCATTCTAGACTTATTAGCCATAAAAAGATTAATTTTAACTACCTCAATTTTCGTACGCAGTCCGGGCGTGAAACCGGAAAGCTTTTATGTGAAAATATAAGAAATAATAATTTTTAGAATTAAAATTTTGGTTTTAGTTGACTTGAGTCAACATTTTGAGTAAACGGACTCGGATCTGTGTTTCGACGATCCCAGGAGGTCCGCAGTAAAATATGGGACCCGGACGTATGCTCGGAAATGAATTCCGAGGTCCCACGCCTTAGAAATCAATTTTTGAAAGAAATTATTTTGTTGAAATATTTATGAAATAAAGAAAAGAATTAATGTTTAAAATCATTGGTATCGGGCCCGTATTTTGGATCCGGAGCCTGGTACAGATTTGTTATGATACTTAGGCCTTTCCAGTGAAATTTGGTAAAAAACGGAGTTCGTTTGACGTGATTCGGACATCCGGTTGAAAAGTTATGAACTATAAGTGTTCTTCAGGAAAATAATGAGTTTTGAGGTTTAATTCGTTGTTTTACATGTTATTTTCATGATTTGATCGCACGAGCAAGTCCGTATGATATTTTTAGACTTGCGTGCATGTTTGATTTAGAGCCCCGAGGGCTCGGGTGAGTTTCAAATAGGTTTGGGTTGTGTTGCGCTCGTTCTTTCTTATGCTTCGACGTCGTTTCTTCAAGCATAAATGATATTATATTGAACAAATGAGCTCTGATTTCTGTTTTGAATGAAGTATTAGATCCGTATCGTAATTACGGACTCGTAGCAAAAAGAATCATCGAATTTGGACATCGTATGAGGGTTTTATGGGCATTTTATTAAGGTTGCCAGATTTTTCAGATTAATTACGAAATTGCCCCTGACGGCGTATTAAAAATCTGCACAAATTGCAAATATTAAAATCAACATATCTCCTTCATTATAAGGCCAAATTGAGTGATTTAAAAACCTAACTTAACTAGAATTTCACAAGGAATCCATTGGACACATAAAAATCGAGTTTCGGGATCGTTTGGCATGAAAAACGAGGCAGAATAGCTGGCAGAAAAATATATATAAAACGGGCAGACTTCTTCTTCTTCAAATTTTCGAACCCCACAGCCTTAGGAACGAATTTCTTCACCAAATATCATCCCCAAGTCATAGGTAATCAATTCTAAACTTTACTCTTTCAATTACCCATTGTTTTTCAGCACTTTTAAATCAAAAACTAAGAATTTTCATGGTAAAAATTAAGGGTTTGGGTAGAATTAGAGAATTTTATAAAAATCGAATCTTTACCTCGAATTGAGGTCGGATTTCCAAATTAATTGTATATTTGAGTTCGTGGGTGAATGGGTAAACGTAATTTGGTCCGAACCCCGAGTTTAGACCAAGCGGGCCCGGGGTCGGGTTTTCACTTTTTTTGAGGAAAAATTATATTTTTCAATAAACNAGTATATATTATTGTCACAGGTTATATGTTGTTAATGCCCCGCCGTAGCCTCGTCACTACTTCGACGAGGTTAGCTCGGCACTTACTCAGTACATGGGGTCGGTTGTACTGATACTACACTCTACACTCTTTTGTGCAGATCCAGGTATCGACCAGCAGTAGAGATATTTAGAGCAGCTATTCATTTATTCAGAGACACGAGGTATATCTATCGGCATTCGCAGATTCCGAGAGTCTTCTCCTATTTCCATAAATGCTGTTTTATTTTATTCAGAACAGTTCCATTATTTCTTTCGGCTCAGGATTTGTAGTATTGTTTAGTAGTTCGTGAATTGTGACACCAGACCCTGGGTAGTCTTAGAGTTACTTATATAATTAGTTCATGGTTCGTTTTTATTCAATTGTTTATTATTTTATCATCGGAAATCATTTAAATTAAGTTTACGTTAGATTTATTTATTGATGTTTAAGAAGATAATCAAAGGAAGTTAGCTACTCAAATTCTAACATTGGCTTGCCTAGCAAGTGTGGTGTTAGGCTCCATCACGATCCCTAAGGTTGGGAACTTGGGTCGTGACACTAAAAATCCAAATTACCCATTTTCTAGGTTTTCTTCAAAATTCCCAATTTTTCACAATTTTTCATGTTCAATCCATGCATAAACCTTGTATTAATCTGAAAAACATGAAGAAATTACTTACCTAGTGATGCTTGATGGAAAACCCCTCTTAAAGCTCCTCAAAATCGCCCACATCAATGAAACAAATGAAGGAAATGGCCAACATTTCGCATTTAAATTAATCTGCCCAGGCCCCAATTTCCTCTTCGCGTTCGCGATGCCCTGAACGCGTTCGCGAAGGGCAACTACCCTGACCTTCCGCGTTCGCATGGCCTCCTTCCCATTCGCATAGGCCAAACGGCCCCCAGCTCCCCTTTCCTCTACACGTTCGCAAACCAGACAACGCGTTCGCGTAGAGATCACAACCCAAGCCACCGCGTTCGCACTCCCTTTCCTGCGTTCGCGAAAGCCAAACCAGCAGCCCCAAGATTTTCCTCTTCGCGATCGCACACAAGGGACCGCGATCGTGAAGCACACCATATTCACCAGAAACAGCAGCAGCAAAACAGAGAAAAATGGTCTGAATTCACCCCGAAACACACTCGAGGCCCCCAGGACCCCGTCCAATCACACGGCTCAGACCCATAACATCCCACGGACTTGCTCGAGGCTTCAAATCACATCAAACAACGCCGAAATCACGAATCGCACTAAAATTCCAACTTCCACATCCGATGTCGAAACCTATCAAATCACGTCCGATTGACCCCAAATTTTGCACACAAGTCATATTCGACATTACGGACCTGCTCCAACTTACGGAATCGCATTCCGACCTCGATATCAAAATTTTCACTTCCGGTCGGATTTCTCAAAAACCTTCAAATTTCTATCTTTAGCCAAATGACTTCAAGATAACTTACGGACATCCGAATTCACTTCCGATCGCGCTCCCAACTCCAGAATCACCATACGGAGCTATTCCTATGCTCGGAATCCCCAACGGACATCAACATCACTGAAATGCGCTTCTAGCCAAACTTAGGAAATTCTTCTAAAATGCTATCTTCCATAATATGCGCCGAAACGCTCCCGGGTTATCCAAAGCCCGATCCGACATCCGAAATCATCATACGAACCTGCAGGAACCTTCAAATCCTGATTCGGAGGTCATTTACTCAAAATTCCAAACTTAGCCAATTTCTCCAACTTAAGGCTTCTGAAATGAGAATTTTCTTTCCAATTTGACTCCGAACTTTCCGAAATTCAACTCCGACCATGCCTACGAGTCGTAATACCTGAAATGGAGCTGCTCATGACTTCAAACCGTTGAACGACGTGCTAGAGCTCAAAACGACCAGTCGGATCGTTGCACACATAGTATGAGGTATGATTGTCTCTTTGCAACTTGGTTTACTAACTTGGTTCATCGAAGTAAACATCTTCATAAAATATCGTTCAAATTTTTTGTTGCCTTTCTCAAAAAAAGAATACCATTCAAATTTCATGACCATCTCCATCCAAAAAAGTGGCAGAAAACAACTCACTATGCAAGATCAGAATTTCTCTCTTTGTGTGTGATTGTGCAGTGAGGGAGAAATATTGATGGATAGAGAGCTCATGAATTATAACTAACCCGATCCAAATTTTGGAAAATGCAAAAAGAAAAAACTTTCATCAGGAAGAAATCCACATTCATGTGAAAGAAAAAAGGAGACATTGAGGTAACTCACCTCCTGTTTCCATCTACCTTTTTGTGCTTCCTCTTCTGCATCTTCTTACCTCCTTCAGGATTTATAACTTCTAGGCCTTCATATGCAAGCAATCTGGAAGAAGAAAGGCAGTGAATGGAGCAAATATGTCTGGTTCCTGTTAAGATAAAACCATTCACCAGAATTATAGGGAAAATTTGAAAATAGTAGTAGAAGATAGGAATAAGAAAATATTATCACCCATCATAAAGAGATTTGAGGGACACTTAAAACAGAAATCGAGCAGTCTCATCCTAATCCTTCCCTAAGAAGTTGTGCTACTACCGCCCGCTAGATAGTTAAATAAGTGAGAAAAGGAAAGAAACAAATTATACCGGATACCAAATGCTGAAAGCGATCTGGAGTCATTATCTAAACTAAATTCTTCACGTAAAACTAAACTAATAGAAAATACTGTTAACCAGTTAAACAAATAGATGAGAAAAGGAAATCTGTCCATGCGAAGTGCAGGTACGGAACTCCTGAGACGGAGTGTGGCACTAGTGCCCAACTTTAAGGCAGCTATGACAATCTGTACATCAAGCTTAGTGTTATTTTCAATCCCATCTGCTAGATATATACTCTAGCTATCTGTATTAACAAAAAATGTGTTTCAGGTGCTTCTAGTACACGGCTGTTAGGCTTATCCAAGGCGTATTTACTGAAGTAGCAAGAAACTTGATTGTCAAGTTCGAAAAAGCTGGCGAAGCTTGCGTCACTTTCTTACATCAGGAGAAAGGGAGATCAAAGAAGTATGGAGCCGATAGGCGAAGGATCAAATCATAGAGATAACGGATCTCAAGAGGCAAAAGAAAAAGAACCTCGAGCGACCCAAAGATTGTGGGAACTCAGTTAATCACTAGGTTATTAACACATTCAAGAACAGTTATCGTGCTTAGGTAGTTATATAAGATAAGAATAAAGCATGCAAAAGCAACAAAACATTAAGGGGTCACTCGTTTGAAGAGACTAGGAACAATAATCCCAGTACACACTATCTTGTGCTTGGTGGGCATTTTCATTTCCAGCATAACTCATACCTTAATCTATGAATTACTTTATACAGGATACAACATGGAATAAGTTATACATGTATTAGCTATACTGGTACAATTCCAGCATTATAATTACATAACTATCTTGTGAACTAATCAATCCCTAAGAGCTGTAATATACTATATCCTCAAATTTCTCTATCTAATATGCAACTACAACTATAACATAGGATGCTTAACAAGCACAAGGCATATTATTGCATCATACATTTAATAAAGTGGAATAATAACTAAAATCAAAAAAGTTATTCCCATCAGACTAGAAGAAAGCAAAGAATGTTGTCGTATAGCTGAGAACCTATCATCAAAAACCTCGTGAGATCAAAGAATAAACAAAATTACAGATAAAAAAAATCTATAAACTCTTCTTTTTATGACAGTGAATACCTGCTACCTCCCACCAACACATATACCGGATAACATTGCCCTTCAAGGCTAAGGCAGATAGAAAGAATTTACCTAATTTTGTTTTGCTTTGAACTTCATGGTTCTTCATTGACTACTAGGTCACACCTTGACTACACAAATATACAAACTCTAACAAGCCATATGAGAACAATTCTTTCAGTTCCCAAAAACTAACATGTTGTAGCCATTACGCACAATGTGAAAATTTTCTCAAAAAAAAAACACATACAATTACGACAAGCTGTTAACTAAACAAAAATTGTTAATTAAGACCAAACATTAATATTTATGCACGTAAAAGAAGTGCAACACAAGCATACCCGTTAACAGATCTGTCATATGCGTTACCAAACATGGATAATCCAGAGCTCATTGTAGTAAAAAATCCCTTGTTTTGATTCTCCTATGGACTCCCCATTTCTGCTAAACCCAATCAATTATCAAATTCAATTTCACAAAATCAAATTCCAATTTAGATGAGTATGATTTTTTAATTTTAAAAAGTGAATTCTTTTTTAAAACCCTAAATTGATATGAGTATTGTTTTATGCTCTTTCATTTTCTTCAACGTTCCATTAGAAGTCTTTCTCAGCGCGCTCTAACTTTTCTTGTGTTGTACGCTCTCTATATTTTGCCTAAGGAAGTTGTGCGTGGAAGTCACCGTCAAGAAACGTATAGTATGTTTCAGTTACTATTTTTATCATATTACTTCCTTGCAGGGGTGTACATGAACCGGGTTGGTTCAGGTTTTATCAAAATTAAATCAAACCAATTATATCAGGATTGGTTCGATTTGTCGAGTTTTTCGGGTTTTCAGATTTTTTGTTACTTACATATTATTTCAATCTTACTTTGTTAAATATTTGATAATTAAATATATATTTACTAAAAATATAAAAAATTGACAAACATATTATCAATTAAAATATTCTTATGAAATAATTCTATTAGTAACACATAATTGTTATTTTTTTAGTCGTCCGCCAAAATTTTTCGTTGATATACACATTCAGGTTAACCGAATTTAGTAATTAAACATAAAAATCAATATGATACCTAAATATTAATAACCACTTCACATTCGAAAAAGATATAAGAATTTAATAGATCTTAACATATGATATGAATATGAAAGAACAAAGAGATAGACGCATTTCAGTAACACTTGATAAGAAAGTGATCATACAACTCATTATTTAAGGTCAATAAATATGGAGCACTTCATATTCTATTAAAATTTATATCCCGCAAGAGAATCCCAAATATTTCTAGATATTTTTTTAAAGAAAATTCTATATAAAATCTTAAAAGTACATATAAAAATTATATATTTATATTTCGGGTTGGTTCGGTTTTTTTACTCAATACCAAACCAAATCAAACCAAACTACGCCGAGTTTTTTAATCGGTTTGGTTTGAATTTTCGGTTTGGTGCGGTTTTTCGGTTCGGTTTGTACACCCCTACTTCCTCCGTTCCAATTTATTCAAGACTTTTGAAGTTTATGGTGCTAAACATAGAATTAAAAGTTTAAACTAAATTCGTTTCAAAATTTGGAAAGGTATCATTCTTTTTGGAACGGACCAAAAAAAAAATAGATTTACGTAAACTGGAACAGAAAGAGTATTAGCTACTTCCAGATTCAAAGAAAATATCCAATGACGACACTTTTTTTTCTATTCTTTTTTGCAATCTTTGTCCTCATATTTGGAAGAGTCGTTGCCATTAATTATTCTATTTTTCTATTTCTTCCTTGTTGAGCCCAATTTTTTTGAGCAAACTTCATCTATAGTCATTCGGAAAAAACTAATGACAATAGGTAGTCAATAAATAAAATATACAATTAACAACCCAAAACTAATTAAAGGGCTAGCCCAAGACCACTGCCACTCTTTCCCTTCTCTATGGCATCCTCTTCCGCTCTCTTTGTCGTTCCCCCACCGCTGTCAGAATTGAAATCACAGCATCCGTTCATCCTCACCCAACACCACAACCACCACCTCCTCAAAACCCTAAATTCCTGGGAGCATTTGAAGACAATGTTGACAACGGATTAACGGTATTTTGCCCTGGAGATGACGTAAAGAAGAATTTTGTTCCGACATTTAAGAAATTTAAGGCGGAAGGGAAGCAATCTTTGCTTGAGTATCACGGAGTTTCGGTGTATCAATCAATGGATAGCTTGAAATCCAACAATGGCATAATGAACACGTTAGCTACTGACGGATCTAAGAAGTACGATTTCGTTGTGCAAAATAACAGTAACGTTGTAACTTTGAAGACGAAAATTGTGACGGTGAAGATTACCGGAACTCTAATTGACGAATAGTCGTTGGCTATTTTTACTATTAATAAGGTTTTGATGTCGAAGGAGTTGTTTAAGACTGCACCTGCGGATACTCTGACGCTGGCATCGAAAGCTGATGCCGAAGGAGTTATATATGAGGCTAATATTTAAAAGTCGTTTTAGTGAGATTGGTCAGCATTTCTTTTGAATATTGGTATTATTACAATATATATATATATATATATATATATATACAAATTAATAGACTGTCAATATACAAAAACTATACAAAATAGACTGTCATTATACAATTTATATGCAATAGACAATCACTATACAAAATATATACAAAAATAGGCTGTCATTATACAAAAAATATACTAAATAGACTGTCATTATACAAAATAGACTGTCACTATACAAAAATATACAAAATAGACTGTCACTGTATAATTTATATACAATAAATTGTCACCTTACAAAATATATGCAAAATAGATTATCACTATACAAAATAGGGAAAATGCATAAGTACCTCCCCGAACTATAGTCATAATTCCAACTACACACTTTTACTTTACGGGGGTCCTATTAACCCCCTAAACTATTTTCAGAGTAGAATTATTTCCATCCTAAAGGCTTATGTGGCAGTGTGTGTATTCCACTCTCTGTGAGAGAGTGAGGAGCCGATTTTTTAATTAAATATATACTTTCTTACCTTTTCTTTTCTTTTTCTTCTTTTTTTCTTTGCCTTTTTCTATAATATTATTTTCTTTTCTTCTTAACATGAGGTTCCTTCGAATACAACATACACCGACAACGTCTGGACAAAAAATTCTTGTCACTGGGAAAAAAAAATCGCGCCGGAAAAATTGGAGTCCTTGAAATTTTGACAACCACCTATATTCTTTCTTTCATTCTTTTCTCTTCCTCCACACACTTTCAAGAAAAAATTATACATATATAAAGCAAAACACCATCAGATTTGGACAATAAAAATCTGTCACCGGAAATTTTTTTCGTGCCGGAAAAAATGGATTCCTTGAAATTCCGACGACCACCATTTTCAGCCTATATTCTTTCTTTCTTTCTTTTTATCTTCCTCCCACACATAAATTACACTTTCAAGAAAAATTTATACATATATAAAGCAAACACACTTAGATCTGGGAAAAAAAAATTGTCACCGGAAAGTTTTTTCGCGCCGGAAAAAATGAAGTCCTTCAAATTCTGTTGACCACCATTTTTACGCCGTCCATAATCACTAATGATATTCACCATCTAAAAATCTTCCACCACAATATTCATTTAAAGGCCTCAAGCCAAGAATAGCAGCAAATTAGACTTTTAACATGTTAGAGTTTTTAGAAATTATTTCATGTGTACCAATCGTTTCATCCATGAAAGAAGAAAGAAGACTATATTAATTATATATGAATCAATTTATCTAAGAAGAAAAAAGGAGAAAGGAAAAGAAAAGAAAAAGAAAAATAAGGGAAAAAATAAGAAAAAAATTAATTTTAATGAAATATACATGTATCAAACGAGTCTAGTTCACAGCACAACAGTAGTCTGTTTGTCGTATTTCAAGAGTGAATTTATTCTACTTTAAAATAGTTAAAGGGAGTAACAGGACCCCGTAAAGGAAAGATGTGTAGTTGAAAATATGGTCATAGTTCGGGGGGGTGGGGGTGGGGGGTGGGGAGGGGTAATTATGTATTTTCCTACAAAATATTTACTAAATAGACTGTCACTATACAATAAAATTATAAAATATACTATCACTATACAAAATAGACTATCATTATACAACAAATATACAAAATAGACTGTCACTATACAAAATAGTCATTTCGGGCTATTAGATGTAATATGTTTGGGCCGGAGAGCCATTTTGTGTCAATAGGAAAAAATATGGGCTATTAAAATTATAAGGGGCTATAGAGGGTAGTTTTTCAATTTTTTTGGATAGGAGTAGGACCCAATTAGAGCTTTCAAAATGGGTCAGCTCAGTTCAGCCCAGTTCAGCTCAAGTCTCGTGTGCTTTTAAATTTAGGGGTTAGTACGGACCAGCCCGACACATGAACGGGCCTTAAAATAGCCAACCCAACCCAACCCTAAGAGGGTTGGGGGCTAAGGCGGGCCGGCCCTTCAATTTCTTTTAGAAAAAAAAAATTCTTTAAATCATTAAATATTTTTTTGTGACATAGTCGATTAATCAGGTAAATTACTTATGTTTGCTTATAGCGTACAAAAAGCTTGATATTTGACAAGGAATCACGTAATTGAAATGCAAATTCTCTATATTTCTAGCTCTTCTTTTTTAAAGTTACATGAATATTTTCTTATTACTTTTATTTCATTTTCCTCAAATTCAGGGATTGCTTCAATAAATTTATATTCTGAGGTTTTTTAATTTAGGATTAACATCATTTGTTCATTTCATCATTATAGTCCATAAAATTTTTAAAATTCCTGAAATTTGCTAGTGATCAATTTTTTTTTTTGTGTGTATTAAAATTAATCTTTTTCTGTACTGAAAAGCAGTTTAAATATTAATAATATATTAAAGTAATCCAAACTGATCATTGACCACTTAAGTAATTTTTTTTTTGATAAAGGATTATTATTGACCGCCTAAAATTTTCGAGTTCGTTATAAGCAAAAGAAAAACTAATTTTGTCATATTATATACATGTCAAAAATCTAAATTCTAGTTGATATGGAAGGGTAAATGAGCACTCTAAGGTTTGGGATGAGGATTATAGTTAATAGTTTTTACCTTTTTTAAATATTAAATATTCAATAGTTAATTAATATAAATTTAATTAATTTATGGCCCACGGGCCGGCTTAGGCCCAGTCTCGGTCAAGCCTCAAGGGCCAGCGGGCTGACTTGTGCCGGGCTTATAAGCCTCAGTTTTATATGGACTCAAAAAATTCTAACCTAATTCTACCTAAGTAACGGGTTGGGTTGAGCTGGCCTCACGGACCAAGCCCATTTTGTCTAAACCCAATGTACAAACTTTATAAAATTAAGTTGCAATTAGTTGTCTTCTAAATTGCTAGTCTTTACTAATATTTTGCACACTACAGCTTTTCTTACCCTTTTTCTAAAAAATAATCATTCATCTAGGCTTTTATATCTATGGTGATGGGAGGTTTGGCATAGACACCTACTCATCTATTAATACTCAAAAGAATAAGTTCAAATAAGGGCACAATGCTTTACCTTATATTTATGCAATAGTTTTGCATAAATGAATTCAAAATAATTGAACATTTTCTGAACCTAATACAACGATGATCAATTTAGTTAAGTTAGTTGGTCCATTATTATTTTTGCATAGTATTCTTGTTAACGCAACTCTCTATCCACATTGAATGCAACGCCGACTGAAAGGTAAGGCAGGCAGCCTCATTTTTCATTGGTTGTAATTTTATGAATTAATTTCTTATATAATAAATCAATTATCTTAAGTTTAAAGAGTATAATTTTCAATACAACAAATGAAAAGAAAAATTTAATTTGTTATTGATATTGACCATTGAGATTTGAATAATCCGAAGCGTATAAAAAATCTTCAATTTTTTATTTAGTGGGTAAAAATTAAGTTACTAGATGCTAAAAATCCGAAAAAATATTGATGTAGCCTCGATTAAAACATAATAGTCACTTTCAGATGATAGTTTAGACTTAATTTTTCAAATTAAATAGCATTAAAGGAAATATTACCGGTAGAAGATACGACTCTAATCGATATACTTAATAAGATAACAAGACTTTTTTTTTCAAATTCCTATATTCCTTATAAAATATATTACTATACGAGTTGTATCTAGAGAAAGAAGTTTTTCCAAATTAAAATTGATAAAATCATGTATAGGATAAAAAATATCTCATGAGAAGCTAAATAGGTCGGATTAGCAATATTATCATTTTGAAAAAGAATTATTAGAATAACTCGCTTATAAGAAAATTATTAATAGTTTTACATCTAAAAAAATAGGAAAATAAATTTCAAATAAAATATATAATTCTTTTTTAAAAAGAAATTAAAGCCTCTCAACAATGTTGAACCGCCCTGATTGAACGACCCAATCTCATAGGGTAAGCCCCAATCATATGCGTTCAAAACCATTTCAAAATCCATACACCAAACAAATTCATTTAAATTGATGAAAATATAATTAATATCCTTTCACACATACAGTGCATGTAACTATAATTACAACCCACAGTTACAAAACTTATTTTTAGTTTTATGCGGCTATGTCTTTACCGCTCTGTTATATAGCCTCTATATATTCTGCATTGCTTTGAAAAACTAGCAATGAACCAGAATTTCACCATTATCCAAGAATGTCTTGTACCAACATTCATAATATGCTCCATGCAAGAGTGACTGCTTCTTGGTTTGATCATTGATGAGTAAGGGGGCTCTGAATTTATCTTAGACGCTTCATAACCATGTCTATATCATAATAGCGTTGCCAAAATTTTTGTTATGTTGTATAGAAAACTACGGAAAAAGAAAAGCTATGAAATATTCAACAGTTGTTTCAGACATTCTATCAAACACCTTAGGTGCATCTATTCCTCCTTCTAGATATAATGAGCAAAACAAATCCATGTCTATACTGGCCTTTTTTAAGGTTGGATCCTTGAATTATGAGAATAGTGATAGAACATCATCTGTATAGATATAGAGATTTCTCATTGAATTCTTTGCTTAGATCAATTTGTGTTAAGTATTCCTGACATTATGAGTTTAGTATTTGTAACATAAAGCTATAACTACCTCTCATTGTTTTCTCAATCTTATTGTAGTAATAAAATGAAGCTTACAAGAACTAGATTCATCAACTTAGTGATTGTGAAACTCAAATTAAAACTTACCCAAGTCATATACAACCATTCGATAGCACTTCTCTATTTTAACCATCTGATTTTAATCCGATTAGTAACATCTTTATCTATCATTCTATTCTCTTGAAACGAGAGCCTAGATATCTAAAGTGTTTGCATTTCGATACTGCAATCACCTCATCTCAACTTCGCTCATCTCATTAGATACCGCACAGCTTTTCAAGAGATTCAAAAGCTGAGATCTTTTTGTATATTTGTTTCTGTGTGATTTTCGTAGTTCTAACTTATGAATTATGATTCAACAGACAATTGGCTTAGTTTTTTTTCAAATTTTTGTAGAAATATTTGTCGTCTTTGCCAACACAAAAATCATATATCTCATAGACATCCCTTCTAATTATGTAAACACTTGCAGCTTCACATTAATTTCTTGTCTTCTCTCACCCCTTTTAAAATCATTTTAGACTTCCATATATCATAACTACATATATCAAGAAAGGAGTACAATTCATGATTCAACGAGCTTGCTTGTGCAGACTTGAACGCTTAACACACTTGCCCTATGTAATCAAGCAGCAACTGAGAGCCGATGATTTGATTACACCTAGTGTAGACTACTGACAAACTCAAGCCTGATCATTCTAAGCGCAGAAAAAGCATCTCCCATACTAATTCTTGCATCAGGTGCCACTAAGGTGCAGCTCAAAGCTAATTTCATGATAGATAACACACACTGCAACTTTGCATCCGTTTGGTCATTCCCTGGTTGTACCAAATTAGCATCCACCACCTTATGAATTCTACTTGGAAAAGAATCACTAACCCAACGTCGTATGGTCAAGTCTCCAGTAAATATCTCATCACTTGGTCTCATTCTTGTAAATGTCTCCATCATCAGGATGCCGAAACTATAGACATCGCAACTTGTGGATACTATTCCATGTTGGCCATACTCTGCAATCACAGTGGAAAATGATCAGGAAAGCTGCCAAGTTATCAAGGAATATGCTAAAACAGAGCGTATCGATTTATATCTAGGGGAAAGAATTGTCTTGGTAAATGATATGAGAAAGCCTAGAAAGTTCTAATACCTGGAGCAATATATCCAAGGGTTGCAATCGTCCCTGTTTGAATAAAAGCCTCCCCTGCACCTAGTAATTTTGCAATGCCGAAATCAGTGACATGGCCAACCATTTCTTGATCTAGTAAGACATTGCTTGGCTTCAAGTCAGAATGCACCATTGGTGCTAAAAAGCCATTATGGAGATAGTCCATTGCAGCGGCAACATCTATTATTATATCTAATCTCTGCAATAAGTTCAAGAACAAGTTGTGAGAGTATAACCACTTATCAAGTGTCCCATTGGGCATGTATTCCAACACTAAGGCCTTGAAATCAAGGTTGGAGCAGCTGGTGATGATTTTGGTCAGATTTCTGTGGCGAAGGTTGCGTAGCATCTCACATTCGGTATCAAAACTTTTGAATGCACCCTCCAATTGCACATTGAATACCTTTGCTGCTAAAGTGGTTCCATCCTTAAGTGTTCCTTTGTAAACCGTGCTGAAACTCCCATTACCAAGTAAGTTGCTTTCATTGAATCCTTCTGTTGCTTGTTCAAGTTCATAATAGGAAATTCTTTCATGCCCTTTTACTGGGAGCACTTCTGCTTGACCTGCATTCTTCTTTAGCATTCGCATTCTTAAATATACATATGTGAAGGCTAATGCAAGAAACAGCAGGCCCACTCCCAAAAGAGTGTACAAAGCCAAGATTGCCTTTTTTGTCTTGGTAGATTTTATGACGCATGGTGACACATGAAACTTGGAATCACCACAGAGTGCATCATTGGACAAGAAAGATTGATCTGTGGCATTTGTAAAAGGACCACCAGCGGGAATCTCTCCACTAAGTTCATTAAATGAGATGTTCAAATATTTGAGATACACAAGTGCTTCTAGTGACTTTGGAATTTCACCGGTAAGATTGTTATAGCTCAAATCCAAGAATTCCAAAGCCAACATTTTTCCAAATGAATCTGGAATAGGTCCATCTAATCTATTATGTGCTAGCGAAAGTTTAGTCAATTTATCCAGACTCCTTAGAGTGATAGGAATCTTCCCAAAAAAATCATTTTTTGACAGATCAATAAGTGTTGCCGCATTTAAATTTCCAATCTCCATAGGAATTTTCCCACCTAATAGATTGGATGAAACATTGAATTCTATGAGATCATGAAGGTCTCCTAAGGCTGCAGGTAAACTCGAGTTCAGTCTATTGTAAGCTAGATTTATATTCCTCAAATTGGTAACTTTTCCTAAGCATGGTGGCATAGAACCAGCAAACTGATTTCTTGACAAGTTTAATGCACCAAGTTTGATTAAATTGCAGATAACATCTGGTATGGTTCCTTTTAACTTGTTGTTTTGTAGGTAAAGTTCTTGAAGATTCAGCATGCCTTGGATAGTATTCGGGATATGTCCAGTCAACTCATTGTTAGACAGACTCATCTTTGTCACTCCAGTAAGATTACCAATTTCTTTAGGAATGACGCCCTTCAGTTGACAATCCTGTCCTACAAAACTTTGGAGAGAGTTAGAGAAATTTCCAACAGATGATGGAAAAACACCACCCAACGGATTATCAGCAAACCAGAGTACTTTAAGATTCCTACAGTGCGTCAAAGATGTCAGGAAGCTCATTGATGAATCGCTGGAAAAATTATTCCCCCACAAGTTGAGAAACTCAAGGTATTTTAAGTTACCAAGTGATTTAGGAATTGGACCTGTGAAACTGTTGAATGAGAGTTCAAGACCTGTGAGTCTTGAAGAATTTGAGATAGTGGCAGAGACAAAACCACTAAAGTGATTTTGTGCACAACTAAATTCTTCTAGGTTGGGCATTCCACGGCCTAAATCTGAAGGTAAAGTACCGGTAAGCTCATTTCCTCCAAGTCCTAGGTGTTGCAGTTCCGATATATTGAAAATGCTTGAAGGGACGGTACCAGTAAACATATTTTGGTATAATAACAGTGCCCGGAGTTTCCTAAGGTTACCTAGCTCCACTGGTATCTCTCCTGTCAAGTATAAAAAATATATGAGTACCAGTTCAGCTGAGAGAAAAAAGGAAGAAATTTCAGATTTCTTGTTAAGAAACATCATACTCCCTGTTTCACTTTATGTGTCTTAGTTTGACTAGGTACAGAGTTTAAGGGAAGTAAGGAAAGTAAGGAAAATGTTTGAATCTTATCGTCTTAAACTAAAGATGTGTATATTTTACCAAAATACCCCTCAATCTTTTGGTATTGAATACGCCATATGGAATATTAGAGTTACTAAATATAGAAAGATGCATTCTTTTGAAACAAACTATAAAGCAAAGTAAGACACATAAATTGAAACAGAGAGAGCACTACCTTCCAAGTGTTGTTCTCGAAGTTCTAATATTCTAAGTGCTGTTAAGTTAGCTAGCTCTCTTGGTATAGTTCCAATGAACTCATTGACGGACAGTGACAAGACTTGAAGCTTTCTGCATTTTCCGATGTCTGGTGGAATGACACCCTCTAGGTAGTTTGTTGAAAGGTAAAGCATTTCCAAGTTTGGAAGATGGTCACATATAGTTGTTGGAAGCTTACCAGTAAGATTGTTACTAGTAAGAGCAATGACTTGCATTGTCGTAATGTTAAAGATTGATGGTGGTATAGAGCCAGTAAGCCAGTTGTATTGCAGGTCTAAAATAGTCATGTAACGAAAATGACCAAGTTCTTGAGGGATCTCTCCTTCGAGATAATTTCCCTGTATGCTCAATACTTCCAGCTTTGTTAGATTGGAAAGGAAAGATGGTATTTCTCCCGAAAATTGGTTGCTCGAAAGGCGCAAAATGCGAAGGTCTGGTAAATACCTTAAAAATGATGGAATGGCACCAGTGAAGTTATTACTTGTGACTTTAATCAATTTCAACCTCTGCAAATGAGCCAACTCTTCTGGCAAATACCCGTGGAAAGTGTTGTTACTGATGTCGAGGGAAACAAGAAATGAGAGGTTTCCAAGATGTGGAGGAATGGTACCATGAAGTTGCATGCTAGAAATGTTTAAAGCTGTGACTCGATTATGGCGGGAGCTGCAAGTGATTCCAATCCAGCTGCAAACTGGAGTGGAGGAAGACCAGTTTCTTGCTAATATATTGTTAGTTTCAAAAGAAATGTGAGATTTCAAAGCAAGAAGAGCAGCTACATCAGTGCTAATATTGGGAACAGTAGCAATTGAAGTATGATCATGAAGCAGAAAGATAACTGCAAGAGCAAAGAGAAGATTGCCACTAATTTTGCCCATAACTATAGCACGCAGATTTCTCTTTTTTCTTTCTTGAGCTAATACAAGAATGGCTAAAAGGAATGATCTATTGGCATTGGCAACACTGTTCTTTCTTGACGCGTTGCATTTACTTATAAGTTGACTGTATGATGAATCTGGAAGTCCAACTTTCCAAATTGAGAAGATATAACCAAAAATCAAAGATTAAGTTTACTTCCTCCGTTCACTTTTACTTGACCGGTATATTAAAAATAAATTTTTATTTTTACTTGTCACTTTACGCATATCAAGAGAAAATAATTTTTTTTCCTGTTTTACCCTTAATTTATTAACCAACATTTCTTGAATAAATAATGGTCAATTGTAGCTTTTCAATGCTCAATATTAGAATTCACATAAAACTATTCATTATCACTCTTCGTTAAACACAAAATTCTACTAAAATCATCTTTTATTCTTTTGTTCTTTGGAGTATTTTTTTCTTCAGAATTTATTTGGGAATTTGGTTCAATTATTGAGTATCAACTAATAGGGTTATTGTGGTAAAATTATCATGTAAATCATTGTTTCTTAAGGGACGTAAAAAGTTAAAATGTGTCAAGTAAAAATGAAGGGGAGTACGTATTAACAATGTAAAGAATTTTTATTAAAAAACGCTTTACTTTCTCAGTGGAGGTTTTATGTGCGAATCCGAATTGGTCAGCAAACTTTATAGTATACCAAGTGCTTAAACCAAAAATTATACACTAAACAGTGACGGAAACGTAACAGATTTTTCTAAGGTCTCCGCTGGCCAACAGACATAGTTGACTCATTAAATTGATGGACGAACTGAGATTTTTATTTTTGTATTCAATACACTGCAAATATCTTGATCCAACAGTCTCTTTTACATGTTTAAAAAAGTCAATATGTGTAGCCTATTTGCATTTAATATGGATCTTTTCCACTTGGCTCAACCGTGATAGTCAATTTTTTTCTGTGTTCTCTTGTACAGAAGCCGGTTTATAAGCACCTTTTGGTTTATTTTTGCGTTTGATAAACATCCAAAGTGCTTATAAGCCAAATGTTTATAAGTTAAAATAGGTCATAACCCATAAGAGCCTGTTTGGATGGGTTTATTTTAAGTGATTTTTAAGCCAAAATAGTTTTTAAGTCATAAATTAGAAATTCTAGCTTTTAACTTTTGACTTATTTTTTTCATTTTTAGCCTAAAAATAAGTGCTTAAAAATACTTTTTTACTTTATCCAAATACTATAGAACGACTTAAAAGCTATTTTGGATTAAAAGCACGTAAAATAAGTCAATCCAAACGGGCTCTAAGTCATAAGTTGGTCACCTCTAACTTATGATTTTTCAGCTTATAAGCACTTTTAGTTTGATCAAGACTTTTACTAGTTTATCCTTAATAATATTTTTTAATTCGCAAAATATTTTTCCCAAAATAAATTTCGTAACTTTCTCTTCATTCAATATTCCTTGTTCACCCTTTTCTTTACAAAGAAAATTTTGAATTTATAATCTTTTGTAAAGTTTTTAAGGTTATTTTAATCATTTTAACAAAAGAATAGTTTATTAGCATTTTTTTATTAAACACATCAATTGTTTATTATCAGTTTCAGCGCGTCTATCCAAACACGTAAATGCTTATTTAAAAAATCAAATTCAGCACTTAAAAATGCTTTTCAGCGTTTCAAATTTATTAGTTATTTACAATCAACTAATCCAAACGGGCTCATAGTTCTAGTAAGTGAAGTTTAATTTTGTATTGTAGAACTAGAAACAGTACATGCACAATAAATATCGTGTCATCTTGTTAATATTTGACATTACTCTTATGTAATTAAATGAACTTTATCATTGTTATCATCAATTAACTCTAACCAGAATAGTCCATTCTAATTCTATATGAGCTTTCAAAAAAAAAAAAAATTACGTGAAGCGTCTCTCACTCTCTCTCGTGGGGCTTGGGAAGGAAAGTGAAAAAGGGGTTTGTGATTGATGGGAGGCGATTCGTATGACAACTGAATTTCTCTCGTAGTAGTGGTAAAATGGTTAAAATGAAACAGTTAATCACCTATATTATTCATTTAAAAATAAATTGGATAATAAATTTGTTAATAACATATTAAATATGAATAAGAATCATATTATCCATTTAGAAAATAGGTAACCAATGGATAACTAATGGGTATAACTTTTACATTTGTAAAGCCTCAAATTGGGGGTTCCTCAAGTTAGGGAGACTAAAAATTCTTCCAAAAGTGATCATATACAAGAAGTCATGGATAATATGGTTATCCGTTGATTAACCTATTTTTTATCCGTATTAAATATGAGTCGGGTAAGATAATTTATCCGTTTTTTCATTATCCGTTTTCGACCCGAACCATATCCGATCCGACCTCCCACTCCTAGTCTCTTGTAACATTAGTTGAAGAATATAACCCTGTTCACATGGTCATACCTTTCTATCGCTATTACGAAAAGGTTATATAGATATAAAGATATTGAATTTTAATATATTAAAGGGCCAAATATACTCTTCTACTTTCGGATATTGTCTGAATTTCACCTTCGTTATACTATCGTCAAATTTACCCTTATCATTATACTATCGGACCAAATTTACCCCTACAATCAACAAAGTTTAAAATATTACCCCTCAACCCGCCAAATGACCCAGAATCTCCCAAATCATTTTAATTAAGTTACTGATTCTTCTTCTTGGACCACTATTTTTGAAATAATTGGCATTTATCTGCTTTCTGAATAAGAGAAAAAATATTAAATAATACAACCGAATAAATAAAGTATAAGAGTAGTAAATTAAAAATTCTAAATTAGATAGCTTTTCTAAATTCTAAAAGTATTTACAACATCTCAATTTTAATGAATCCGTTACACCAATTGTTTGGAGACTTTGCAAGTACTAGGGATTGAAGTTGAAGTTCCTCGGAGACTTTACATTATTGTCACGACCCGGAATTCTCACCTTCAGGACCGTGATGACGCCTAGCATTTCACTTGCTAGGCAAGCCAATGTTAGAAAATTATTAAGCCAATCCTTATTCAATTCAGTAAATAACAACAAATAAGCTAAAATGGAATAAAGAGAGTGCGAGATGATATAAAAGCTTTAATATATACTACAGCCCGGATCTGGAGTCACAATTCACGAACTTCTAGAATTTTTCTACAAGTAAAAATCTGAAAGAAATACAACTGTTTGAACAAAAGAAACAGTGAAAAAATAGAAAAGATAGACTGGGAGTTCAAGGTCTACAAACGCCAACAGATCTACCTTGAATCTCCGATGAACCACTCTGAGTTGCTACGGCTCTCGATCAGCTGGGACCAATGCCAAAATCTGCAGAAGAAGTGCAGAGTGTAGTATGAGTACAACCGACCCCATGTACTCAGTAAGTGTCGAGTCTAACCTCGAGTAAGAAGTGACGAGGCTAAGGCGGGTCACTCACACTACAACCTGTAAGCAATATATATAATAAAGACAGAAAAAGAAATACAGAATGGAATTAAGCAGTAAAGTACAAGTGATAACTACAAATCCAGGAAATAGGCCAGGGAAATATCGTAACGATTACACAACTCAGGGAAATATAAACACATAGGTTGTTGCGGCGCGCAACCCGATCCCACCGTACGACACATAATCCTCTCTTATTTCCTCATAACAACATAAACAACAATGAATACATATATATAAGTGTTGCGGCGCGCAACCCGATCCCACCATATCACAATATCATAAGCATAGTTCACCCTTATACCACCACAACAATCCACCCTTATTACACCTGTTGCGGCGTGCAATCTGATCCCACCGTACAATATAGATTCACCCTTATTTCACCTCAAATATCACCCTTATTTCACCTATTGAGGCGTGCAGCCCGATCCACCATATCAATATCAAGTATTCAGTATGCACAGTAAACTCTCAATTCAAATCACAGAAATCCTTTACAATTTCTAAACACCAAACCGAAACAAATAGGAAACCTTGTACAACATGAAAATCCGTATAAATAATACTACACAGCGAGACCAATCCAAAAGTTACAACTAGAAGGTACAAACAAACTAACTTGAACAAGTAATAGGAGACATGAAACTATGGAAAGAGATAATATCATGAACATGAGGAAACAATGACTAACAAGTAGCAATTAGGCATGTGAACACGTTTAAAGCATGTAACAATCAAGATAGAGAAAGAGATAATGTATGAAAAGCGGGAAAACAGATAATTTGGCGGCGCATAAGCACTCGTCACCTTACATATACGCCCCTCACATGAAATTCACATAGCAAATAGTCTGAAGGTTTCTAATTCCCGCAAGTCAAGGTTAGACACAACACTTACCTCGCTCCAAAGACCACTCACTGCTCAATCACAACTTTGCCTCTCAAACAAGCCTCCGAACAAATAGAATCTAGCAAATTATCGGCCAAACGATTCAAATTAAGTGTTAGGAACTACCCACAATTGCAAAGAATTCAATTTAGGTCATTTTAGAAAAAAATCAACAAAAGTCAATCCCCGGGACCGCTTGGTCTAATCCCGAAGTTCGGACCAAAATCCGATTACTCATTAGCCCCCGAACCCGGTTATGTAATTTGTTTTGGTATCCGACCTCAATTTGAGGTCTAAATCCCCAATTTACCAAATCCCTAATTTCTACCCAAAAACCTCCAATTCCACCATGAAAACTATAGATTTTAGGTTGAAAACTTGTGAAATGTAGTGAAAGACTGAAAGGAAATAGGTTAGAGTCACTTACCAATGATTTGGGGAAGAAAGAGTCTTGGAAAAATTGCCTCTAAGGTTTTAGGTTTTAAAAATTTGAAGAATGAACCAAAATTCCCGTCTAAGTCATATTTTGTTCAGCTGTAGATATCGCAGCTTCGCAAATGCGAGAAATCTTCGCAAATGCGAGAAATCTTCGCAAATGCAAAACTCCCTCATTTATGTTGCCTTCCCAAATGCGAACAAAATGTCCGCAGATGCGGAATCTGAGGATCGCAAATGCGACCCAACTCTTAGCAAATGCGAAGGTCCACCCCCTAGCCCACTGCTCGCAAATGCGATGGTCTCTTCGCAAATACGAGGCTCGCATGCGAAATCTGCAGATCTGATGCATCAACTACGATTTTCTAAGGTTAAACCATTATGTAGCCTATCCGAAACTCACCCGATCCCTCGGGCCTCCAAACCAAACATGCACAACCGAATCAAAGGGAATTTTCAGGAAAGCTTTAAAACTTCTATTTTCACAACCGAACGTCCGAATCACGTCAAATCAACTCCGTTTCTCACCAAATTCGATAGAAAAGTCATAAATATCATAGTGGACTTGTACCGGGCTCCAAAACTAAAATACGGACCCGATATCAATAAACCCAAACATCAGTCGATTCTTAAAATCCATAGAACTTTCAAACTTCCAATTTTCAACAAAAATCAATAAATGAGACTAGGGACCTCCTAATTCGATTCCGGGGATACGCCCAGGTCCCAAATTACGATACAGACTTACCGGGACTGTCAAAATACGGATCTGGAATTTTTAAGGTAAAATTCTTTATTTTTATTAATTTTTAACATATAAGCCTTCTGAGAGAACACTCAGACTATGCACACAAATCGAGAAAGGCTAAAATGAGGTATTTGAGACCTCAAAACACTTAATTAGGTTCTAAAATATAAGATGACCTATCAGGTCATCATAATTATCAAATTCAACTTTGCTTTAGTTAAATGTCTACACATTTTGCATTCTTAAGTTAGTCGATCGAATTCTATACTACCAGACAATGACAAAATATATTTGAATATACATGTACATCCATGATGATCAGCTGCATATAATGTATAATAATAGACCCACTGAATTCTATGGTGTGTGTATGATTGAAAAATAAATAAAATTTTAAAGAAAGAATTACAAGAAAATATACATGATTTCACACCATAACAAAAAATGGCCCATATTTTTAAGGTTTATCCATCCTAGTCCATATTGTACATATTTTGAAAGCACTAGCAAATTCAAAATATGTGTTCTTATAACCATTGCTTCTAAAAGCTATGGAATTAAATTTGTGTTCTTACAGCATTGCTTTCGCTCTCTTCTTCTCACATCCTCGACATATGCTTCAAGGGGCTGTATATTTTCTGCTTCTCCTCTTGTGTCACCTGGTTGCAATATAAGAAAATTGAAGAGTAGAAGTCCACACCATTCAAAATATTGCTTTCGAATTCTTTTTTTTTTTGTTAGTTTTTTGGATTGAGTATTGTTACAATTGATTGAAAATATCAAAAGAAGTTCAAAATTTAAATTTGAAGTGATTTGGAGTAGATTTGAACAAGATTTGAATTAAATTTCAGAGAAGACGCAAGGAGGAAGACGAAATCAGTTTTTTGTATAAGTATGTATAATCTTGTATAATATGTATATGAATGTATAAACAAATCTTATACACTATTATACACATTTATACAAGCGTCTGTAGACGAACTTCTTTCACGATTTTCAGTTGCAATCTTGTTCAAAACCAGTCCAAATCTCCATGAAATGACTTCAAATTTTATATACAACCTCCTTATACTATTTCTAACAAGTCTAAATAACACTCACTCCAAATTTCTCTCAAAATCAAATTCGAAATTTAAACCCACATGTTTAAGCTTGTTAAAAATCTAATTTTCACCATCCAAATGGATTTTGTTTGTTGAACTAATATTTGAGTCACAAGTACTGATTCGAATATTAACTTAAATGCTTTAGGAATCCTTTTTAAAAATTAAATAGTAATTTTGAGAACATATTGGAGTTGGATGTTGAGTTTTAACCTATTATTTTTGGGCTAGTTGATTGTAAATTAAAATATGGGCTATAAAATTGAAAAGCATGAAACCTAGTTGTTCTAACGTGAAATTTTCCCAATTTTAAACCAATTCCAAACCCATTATTATAAGAAGAGAAGTGGATGAATTGGTAATTAAAAAAAAATTATGAACAATTTGTATTGTCTAGTAACTTTAGCATTCATATCTATAGTAATTTTAGAAAATAATGGAGCAAGAAGAACAACAAGGGATTTAAATAAAAGGAATTTGGAAGATTTTGGATTACTTAACAGATCAATGCGTAATTTTTAAATGTTTGATGATGATATGGGTAAATTTGGCCAAATAGTATAACGGTAGGGGTAAATTTAGCCGAATAGTATAACGCAAATTAAATGTAGACAATATTCAAAAATAGAGAGGTATATATTTGGCCTTTTTCTCTACGCGAAAATAATTTAAGATGGCGTCTAGAAGTTCAAGAGATCGATCCTTCTCCAAAATGAGTAGCACCGACCAAGAAAATTCCAGTCTTCTGATAAAATGATTCCAATTAACTGACTAAAGGAGTTCATTGAATGACTCTAATACATTAGTTGAAGAATATTACCTTACTCTCATGGTCATACCTTACTATCGCTATAACCAAGAGGTTATACATAAAGTAAACTCACAAGTCTAAGACCAAAAAAATATCGTGGATTGTACAAGTTAAATACCTTGAGTTTCCAATAAGACTCATAAAATATGTGAGGTTGATCTAGTTTCCATTTCCATTCCTGGACAATTTAACTTCATATTCCATGGGGTGCTAACGGGCTTGTAATTCTCCATCTCAAATTCCTTGATAATATCCTTTGCATATTCTTCTTGAGAAATAAAGATTCTATAATTCTCATGTCTCACTATAATTCCAAGATAGTAGGATATTAGGCCAATGTTCGTCATCTCAAATTTTCTTGTCATTACTTCCTTGGACTGTTCAAACATCTTTGGATTATCTTCTGTCAAGATCAAATCATTTACATACAAACAAGTAAAGTATTACCATTTTTTTTTTTACATAAAGTGCATGTTCATGTGGACACTTTAAAAAAATATATGCTTGGAGGTATGTATCAATTCTACTATTCCAAGCTCGCGGAGCTTGCTTCAAGGCTTCAAGCTATAGAGAGTCTAATTTAAAGAACTTTACCTTCATGTCCTTCAACCTTATAGACCAAAGGTTGATGAATATAGGCTTCTTCCTCCAAAATTCAATTTAAGAGAGCCGACTTTATATTCATTTGATAGATTTTTCATTGGTTTTGGGTTGCCAAAGAAATTATCAACTTGATTGTTTTCAAACGAGTAAATGATGCAAATACCTTCTGTAATATCGGTCTTTTGCTTGTATTTCTTAGCTACCAATATTTCATTGTACCTCTCTACTTCTCCTTAATTTGAAATTGTTCTTTAGCTTGTAAACCCATTTGAATCTGATTGTGGTTTTTCCTTATGGAAGCGTGACCAACTCCCATGTATCATTCTTCTTGATTTTCTTAATTTCTTCATCCATTGCATTTTCCCATTTTGAAAGTGTGACCAATTCCAAATGTGCTTGTACTCCTTTTACTTGTATTCCAACGAGTTTAATTTGTTGATAAAGGTCATAGTCCATGAGGTTTCTGACCATCTGTCACGATCCAAAATTTCAACCTGTCGTGATGGCACCTAACACATATCCTCAACAAGCCAACAATCACATAACAACTAAACATTTGAATTAAGACATAATTTAATAAACTCAACAGCGGAAAATCTCATAAATACCTGATAAAAGTAATTCTTGGAATTCCTTGGGAATTCTTGGTTGGTGCTGAGCTAACTACAGCGCAAAGCTGAATCTCTTTGGTTAATGAAATCCAATAGGTTTATCGCTCCCATAGGGTGCAGTTTCATAATAGGCATATAGAAATTATTGTACGTCAAATAAACTCTACTACAACCATCCCAAAATCTGGTGTCGACGAGTACATGAGCATTACTAATTATCAACATAGACTGAACTCTAGTACAATTGTCTGAGTAGTAGAACAATACTGAATAAAATGAAAGGAAGGGGAATTAAGGTCTGCAGGCATCATAGCAGCTACCGCAAAGTCTCCGAGCAGGTACTAGCACCAATCTAGCAATCACCACGTCCAGATGCATCCGGATCTGCACACGAAGTGCAGAGTGTAGTATGAGTACAACCGTCCCAATGTACTCAATAAGTAACAGGACTGACCTTGGGTTGAAAGCAGCGACGGGCTCAGAAGGATACAGTCGTAACCAATATAATGACAACGCATGTAAGGTAATGACGATGACAACAAATAACTCAGAAAAACTTCCATATTCAGCTCGTTCATGGTACAGAAATTTAGACATGCTTTCAAGTTCACAATTTAAGACCAACACTGATAATAACATATCAAGTATGACTAGCATGAGAAATGGTACATCTCTATGCCTACATGTCAAATAAGCATATCAATGTAAGATATCACAATGATATTCTCAGGTTATCACACTCTCAGAGTACACAATATGTATATCTCAGCCCACTCATCACACACATAATCACTCAGCATTGTACGGGTGCTGACATCAAGCTCCTCACCAAAGCACATGTAGATATCGTTGTGCCTGCGCTCACCGTTGGTGTGTCAGACTCCGGAGGGGAGAATCCTGCCCAAGCACTAATATAAAGCCTATAAGGTTGACGAGCGCAAAACACAACAAGAAATTGATGCTCGCTAGCCAAAGATATTATAGTATAATTATCGCCTCCACAGAGATTGGATTTAAATAATGTTCAAGTAATTTCTAGTTTAACGCTATTTAGGATGATTAACACTTTGATTGGAATGAGTATGAACTAAAATTAACTATTAAAATTAAAGCAATTAACAATTGATCACATAGAACTAGAGAGTAAAGCAATGGATTATTATCAACACGAAGAATAAGGGTTTTGACATGATAGGTGCAAGACTGCTATCCTGGATATGACACTATTATATTTCACTCTTGAAGTTCTATCGATTCTCACAAATTCAATAGGTGATTAGCTTATACTTCCGATTCAGACTCCTCTCTCGATTAAATCTAAATCTTTCAAATAAACTAATGTGAAGTGCGGTGAAATTTGCAAGAATCTATTGGTAGGAATGATCTAAGAGAAACTTCTCGTGAATATTTCTCAATCTTAATTGAAACAGTAAATAATAGGATCTCTCGATTACTTAAAAGAATTACCAAAATAAACTAAGGCATATACTCCAATAATATTTAATTAGATGTTCCTCTTTCGATTAAATACTATAAAGAATAAAATCACAACTAATATTAAAGCTCCTCCAATAAATTCAAGCAATTAAATAGTAGTCAAATCAATAAACAACAACCAAGTCATAAAATCATGTCAAACCCTAAGGTAAACTACTCTATAGATATGGATAAAAGTCATCACAAATAGAATTAAAGAGTAAGAAAACATCAATCTAACGTTACAATCCAAACTCCCGTATTGAATTGATGGAAAGATGAGAAATCTTGTGTCTCCAATGCTCTCCCAAGGCTTCCAAGGTCAAAAGTCCCTTCAAAATATCTTTTTTGGTGTATTTATACCATGTAGAAGTGGGCCCGGACGAAACTACACTTTCCAAGCCGAAATAGAAAAATATTCTGAGAAATTTGTACAGGAACGTCGCGCCATGCGCTGCCCCACGTGGGACAATAGTGGGAAAGTTCATAGAATAGATTCTAATAGGGCAGCAGCACTTTACACTGCCGCTCTGCCCCATGCGCCTCCCTACGCGACACGACAATGTTAGTTTTCCAGAGTAATTTGTTTTCTTCAATTTTTGACATCCAGACTTAGCTCTCGACCCCCGAATGCGATCCCGGTTTAATTTTTGGGCTCTTACTCAGACTTAAAAGCTCCAACTTATTTGATTTAGCTCCGGACTATCTTTTTAACTCGAAATCACTTCCTGCAAGGCATAAAACATATAATAAGTGAAACACACTAGCATTTAATCTCAAACACAAGTAAACTATAATAATTAGAGTGCAAACTATAACTAAAATACATGTTTCTAGCCTACCGTCAACACCCCAAACTTAAACCATGCTCGTCCTCGATCAATCAAACTGTATTTCACACGGAGACGACCTTCTTACCAGAAAATTCCCTAACTCATCATGACAAGAATATTTAAAGCAGACTTAGTACCCTATCATAACATACTAGCCTCAAGACTTGACTCAAAATCACCATGCATTTTTCTCAACCTGCTCGCTTACTCTAACACAGAGGTCAAAGACTTTACCTTTGTCACGACCCGATTTCTAACCAAGTCATAACCGACACTCGGTGCCTTAACTTGACCGAGCGAACCATCTTGGCTTCTCTATTCTGTTCTATTTTTGTTATACGATGCCTCACACGATTCAATATGATTTAAAGTAAATACTTTTCTGAATCTTCAAATGAAATAATATTCTGATAAGAAATTCATTCTGTTATCTTGAATACATTGAAAAACAAATGTAATGCAAAGTGGACACCCATGACTCTGTTCTGACTCTATCTATGAAGCCTCTAAGAAATACTGAAATAATAAGACAAAATAGTGAAATCAACGAACTCCACAAACAAAAATGGAGCTCACCAAATCTTCCGGTAATGGGATGAGAATATCCTAGCTCGTAGCCTGCTTACATGCAAAATCTGTGCCTACATTGACATGTGTCAATGTAGGTTCCCATGAAGAGAACGTCAATACACCACGGCGGTACTCAGTAAGTAAAGCAACCCTCCCACTAATGCTGGAACAAGACTCTGAAAGAAGTATCTATGCATGATAAAGAAAATTCTAAAAGCTTCTGATAAAGAAGTGAAATAGACAACTCATATATCTTTTGTAAAATTCTTCTTTATGTCATTCATGAAAATTCTCTCTTTTCTTTTCTCTTCTTTTCTGAAAAAAATATAAAATTCAAATAGATAAATATATAAACTTTCTCGGAACAATCCTTTTAAATTTTCTAAAGCATTTTCTTTTATTTTCTTTTCTGAGGAATTCCATTGATTCTGACATTCTTTCTTATTCTGATTCTAAAAATGTCACCATGTGATCGATATGGTGGAAGATCACAGCTCGATCGCCTGGACCCCATTCCTGTGGTGCCTCATAGTTCAAGGTTCTAGCATGCTCGCGTTCTTGTGCCTTACCAGGGCACTTCTATCACAGTGCCCGAACCAACGGTACGCTAACCTCCTACTCTGGCACGATTAGTTTCGGGGTAATATAAACCACTAGAGGCTATGAACCCTTCTCAGAGATCTAAGGAAACTCCCAAAATGTTCTTCTGAGTAATTCTTGCATCACAAAATTTAAAACAATGATATATCTTAATAGTTCTCATCAAAACAGTTCCATAAAATCATGTAAAAGAAATCTGTAATACAATCAACATATTAAAAAAACATATGCAAGTCATGAATGCATGAGACATGATTTATGGAACAACAGACTATTCTTGATTTATTAACCATGATAATCATATAAGATATTTTCTACAATTCTAAGGGATAATGCAAGTTCACTCGTATCAGAGCCCACATTAACACCCTATACAGTCTAACAATAACTTATGGCATGATCTTTGTGAGAAGACAACTTTAGTAAAAACATTGTCTCTACTCACCTTGATTTCTTGCTTTTGAATACCTTCGTTTGCTCTAATCTAATGGGTTCAACTCACAAAACAAATCTATGCATAGTTAATTTAAAGATCAATACTAGAAGTTCCAAGATTTCCAAAATATAGAAACCCTAGGTTTGATTCTTCTTGATAATCGGCTTAATGTATGCATATTTTGATATATATCGCTTCATATTTTGCTCATGTCTCGACGGTTTGAGATGTTTAATATGATTATTTATGCTAAATTTTGGTATTTGTATGTGTAGGGATCATTCGGATGCAATTTGGGAAGAAATAACGCGAATTGGAGTGAAATCGGGACAAAAAGGCGAAAAGTGAAATTTGAGGGCCACAGCCAGCGTGGGGTGCTGGCTGTCGCGCAATTTACAGCAACTCTAAAATCTGAGCGCCAGGGTCAGCGCCCCACGCTGCCATGGACGCTCAAAATGAGAAATTGGCCAGTTTCGACTAGGACTCGGTTATTTCGATCCCAAGACGCTCCCAACTCATATAAAAGCCAACCTAAACCTATTTTGAGGGGGAGGACGTGATTTTTAAAGGAGAACAAAAGTATGAACACTCGGGAGCACGGATTTGAGCAATTCTTCCATTCTTTCTCTTGTATTCATTAATTTATCTTTGAAAATAATAATTTTGATGATTGTATGAACATGAGTGGCTAAGAACCTTATTGTTCTAGGGTCATGGGTATACATGAATGTTGATATTTGAAGTTTAATTTGACGAAATTGATTTTATCATATTGGGTTGTTTATTGAATTCTGTTTTTAATAATTTTGCTGAGTAGCTAACAGTGAAATACTATCTACGAATCTAGAGTTGAACTCAAAAGTGGGAATTCTAGATTGCATGTAGAATTAAATAGAGCAGGTTCTTGAACCAGAGCATCTGGGAACGGATTCGCAATTAGGATAGACATATACCTAATTGCATTTCTTGGTTGAAATACAGGAAGTGTAAATACATTCTTGTTAATCTTAATTCCATAGACATATAGGCATTAAGTTAGTTTGAATAGGCGAGTAAGAACTCGACGGATTCTTATGAGTAATATCAACCCTGTCAATCAACAACCTAGATAAATCAGTTAGTCATTTTAAGCCAAGAATGCAACACGATTGTTAACTAACCCGTGACCCTGGAATATTATCTCTTATTGATTGTTATCCAAATTTGTTTAAGTGTTGTGGTTGATTTCTAGTTATTTCATTACTTGATAGTTTTTAGGTAGTAAATTAGAACATTATCTACTTTGTGAGAAATCTCTTGAATCGATAAGTTATTTGAGTTTGAATCAGTCGAAAATTAATCATAAGTCTTCGTGAGAACGATACTCTACTCACTACTCTATTACTTGACGACCATGTATACTTGCGTGAATAAATTTGGCCGCAACAAGTTTTTGGCACCGTTGCCGGGGACTTAGAAATTAGCTACTTGACTGAGTTGAGCTTTTATTAGTTATTTGTTCAAGTTTTAATTTTCAGTTTGCCTTGTTTGTGTTAATGCAGGCTCTTCTCTTGAATGCGGATGAGTAGAAGTGAAAACAACCTCCTTCCTTTTGATCCAGAAATTGAACAAACACTTCATAGAGTGAGGAAGGAAGTCGACGCTAGAACGAGAATAGAAAGAGAGTTGGACATCCTAGTTCAACCACAACCAATAGAGATGGCAGGTAATGAAGAGCGTCTGGTGGTAGAAGCCGCATGGCCCAATCTTGCTAATATGACTCAGGCTATCGTGAAACCTGATATCACATGGCATTTTGAACTCAAACAGTACATGGTACAGTCGATTCAGTCCACATGGCAATATGTGGGTCTATCTCATGAAGACCCACAGAGGCACATTCAGAATTTCTTTGAAATTACAAACACTTACAATTATCCGAACGTTTCCAAGGACTATGTCAGGCTGACACAATTTCCCTTTTCACTGATGGGGAAGCTAAGAAGTAGTTGCAAAAGGATCCCGCGAACTCAATCCGAACTTGGGATGATTTTGCAAGGAAATTCTTAATTAAGTTTTTCCCTACTAAGAAGACAAAATCGCTGAGGAGCCAAATTCTTGGGTTCCAACAACGGGATGCCGAGACACTTCGTCAAGCTTGGGAAAGATACAAGAAGCTACTCAGAGACTGCCTGCATCATTGTCAGACTGATGAGGTATTGGGGCACACTTTTGTTAATGGGCTACACGAGGCATCAAAGATGAATCTTGATTCAGCTTGTGGGGGTAGTTGCATGGAGAGGCCATACAGTGAAATTCAACTCTTGCTAAATAACTTCACTGCTAATGATCATAATTGGCAAGGAGATGGTGACGCAAGAAGAGAAATTAAACAGAAGGCAGCCGAGGTGATTGAGCTTGATGACTTCTCAGCCATGAGAGCAGATATTCAAAATTGGCAAATCAGATGAACACAATGACAATGCAACAAACAAAATAGATGCAATATGTATAGTAGATGTCTATTTGTTGCGAACTATGTGGTGACAATCATATGAGTGACATGTGTCCCATGAACCCGGAATCTATATACTATGTGGGGAAACAAAATAGAGGTCCGATGAATCGGCATGCACAATATGGGAACACTTATAATCCAAATTGGAGGAATCATCCTAACTTTTCATGGGGAGGAAGTCAAGAGAATCAGAATCAGTTTAGGCCCCAAGGAAATTTCAATCAGCCTCAAAAGCCACCCCAACAAACAGAAGAGAGTACGAATGATTTGCTGAAGAAGTTGTTGCTTGGCAATCAACAGCTCAGGAGCGATTTTAGAAATCTTGAGAGGCAAATGAGGCAGTTAGCAGCAAATCAAAATACTAGACCTGCAGGCGCTCTTCCCAGTGATACAGAGAAGAACCCTCAAGTTAATGCAGTTACACTCAGAAATGGGAGGGAACTAGAGGAAGTGCCAAAGAAGAGAAAGGACAAGCCTATACCTGAGGGGGAGCTGATCCCAAGGCAATACACGAGTCAAAGAAAAATAATGCGGGTTCAGAGTAGTGGAGGCTGCAAGGCCACCACCACCTTTCCCCTAGATATTGCAAAAAAAGAATGATGATCGCATGTTCAACAAATTTCTCTCTATGTTGAGCCAGGTTCAATTAAATATTCCAGTGGTGGATGTACTTTGTGAAATTCCAAAGTATGGTAAGTACATAAAAGATATAATGGCTCACAAAAGGAAATTGACTGAGTTCGAGACAGTTGCACTTACTGAGGAGTGCACTTCAAGGGTCCAAAACAAGCTTCCTCAAAAGTTTAAGGATTCTAGCAGCTTCACCATCCCTGTGCAAATTGGTAATTTTGACGTGGGTCGTGCTATTTGTGATTTGGGGGCGAGCATAAATCTAATTCCCTTTTCCTTGTTCAAGCAATTGGGTCTAGGAGCTCCAAGACCAACCATTGTAATGTTGCAATTAGCTGATAGGTCCATAGCCTACCCTGAAGGAGTGATTGAAGATGTGCTGCTGCAAATTGGGAAATTTATCTTCCCAGCTGACTTCATTATTCTAGATTTTGAGGCTATTGAACAAGTTCCAATCATAGTGGTACGACCTCTCTTGGCTACTGGTGATGCAATTATTAAAGTGAGAGAGGAAAAAATGATTATGAGGGTGGACAACGAGGAAGCAATTTTTAATGTCTACAAAGCAATCCAA
Source organism: Nicotiana knightiana (assembly GCA_005239525.1). Classification (NCBI taxonomy): domain Eukaryota; kingdom Viridiplantae; phylum Streptophyta; class Magnoliopsida; order Solanales; family Solanaceae; genus Nicotiana; species Nicotiana knightiana. The sequence continues at coordinate 11,775 of ML434828.1, read as the reverse complement.
CTTCCCCTCCACTGTGAGGAGCTCTCTATGATATCTATTGTGGAGGTGGATGAGAAAATTCTTGACACAAGTGTATATCTAGACGATTCTCTATAAAAAGAACTCATGTTGTTCGATAGCCTGGGGATTGATGATGAGGTTGAGGAGATGATGCATATCCTAGATGCATCCTATGTTTACATGCATGGAATACACCCGTTTGAGCCCCTGAATAGGCCAAGTGGGCCTCCTCCAAAGCCGTCAATTGAAGAAGCTCCAAAATTGGAGCTTAAACCACTACCCCCTCACCTTGAATATGCTTATTTGGGTAGTTCTGACACTTTACCTGTTATTGTTTCTTCTGACTTGTCTAAATTGCAGGAAGAAAAGCTGTTGAGAGTGCTACGTGAGCACAAGCGAGCAATTGGGTGGACGATTTCTGATATTAAAGGCATTAGTCCAGCTTTCTGCATGCATAAAATTCTCATGGAGGCGGACACAAGCCAAGTACAGAGCAACAACGCCGACTAAATCCAATCATGAAAGAGGTGGTAAGAAAGAAGTGATTAAGTGGATTGATGCAGGTATTGTATTCCAATCTCTGATAGCAAATGTGTAAGACCTGTTCAATGTGTGCCTAAGAAAGGGGGTATGACTATAGTGGTTAATGAAAATAATGACTTAATTCCTACAAGAACTGTCACTGGGTGGAGAATTTGCATAGATTATAGAAAATTGATCAATGCCACTCGAAAGGACCACTTTCCCCTACCCTTTATTGACCAAATGCTTGATAGATTAGCTGGCCAGGAATACTACTGTTTCCTGTATAGTTATTCGGGGTATAATCAGATCTCTATAGTCCCATAAGACCAAGAGAAAACCACATTTACGTGTCCCTACAGCACATATGCGTTCAAGAGAATTCCCTTTGGTCTCTGTAATGCACCTGCAACTTTTCAAAGGTGTATGATGGCTATTTTTACTGACATGGTTGAAAGATTTGTATAAGTGTTCATGGATAATTTTTTCTGTATTTGGGTGTTCTTTTGATAATTGTTTAATGAACCTTAATGAAGTGCTTGCTAGGTGTGAAGAGACAAACCTAGTACTAAACTGGGAAAAGTGCCATTTCATGGTACGTGAAGGTATAGTCTTGGGGCACAAGGTGTCCAAAAATGGTCTGTAGGTGGATAAAACAAAGGTGGAAACGATTGAAAAATTTCCCCACCGACATCCGTCAAAGGCATTCGCAGTTTCTTGGGCCATGCAGGTTTTTATCGTCTTTTCATTAAGGATTTTTCGAAAATTTCTTCTCCTTTGTGCAGGCTTCTTGAGAAAGATGTCACCTTCAAGTTTGATGATGCATGTCTGAAAGCATTTGAGGAGCTGAAGAGAAGGTTGGTGACTGCACCAATTATCATCGCCCCAAACTGGGCGCAGCCATTTGAATTGATGTGCGATGCAAGTGACATAGCAATCAGAGCTATTTTGGGGGCAAAGGAAGGGTAAAATCTTTCACTCCATTTATTATTCGAGCAAAACAATGAATCCAGCTCGGATGAATTATATAGTTACTGAAAAAGAGTTGCTTGTAGTGGTGTGGGCGTTTGACAAGTTCAGATACTATCTAGTGGGAACCAAAGTCATCGTCTACACAGATCATTCAGCTATCAGATACTTGTTTGAAAATAAAGACGCCAAGACGAGGCTGATTCGTTGGGTCCTCCTCTTGCAAGAATTTGACTTAGAGATTCGAGATAAAAAAGGGACAGAGAATCAAGTGGCTGATCACTTGTCCAGATTAGAAAATTAGAGCCATGTAACTGAAGGAGGGTCAATAAAAGAAAGATTCCCTGATGAGAAGTTATTAGCAGTCACCTCAGGTGAAGCCCCATGGTATGCAGATTATGTGAATTTTATTGCAAGTGGGGTAACGCCACCAGAATTGACACCTGACAATAGAAGAAGATTCCTACATGATGTGAGGCTCTATATGTGGGATGAGCCATTCCTATATAGGCAATACACAGATCAGTTGGTGCGAAGGTGTGTTCCTGAGGAAGAGATGAATGCAATATTGCATGGTTGTTATGCTTCGCCATATGGAGGTCATCACGGTAGGGATTGAACCGCCTAAAAAGGGCTACAATCAGGTTTCTATTGGCCAAAATTGTTTAAGGATGCACATGCCTTTGTTAAAAATTGTGACAGATTCCAAAGAACCGGAACTATCACGAGGAAGCACGAGATGCCTTTGCAAAATATTCTGGCAGTAAGGATTTTTGATGTTTGGGGGAATTGATTTCATGGGACCGTTCCCATATTCTAATGGTCACAGGTACATCTTGGTGGCGGTCGACTATGTTTCTAAGTGGATGGAGGCCATTCATCTTCCTACTAATGACGCAAAGGTAGTGGTAAGCTTTGTAAATAAGCACATCTTCACGCACTTTGGACTCCAAGAGTGTTGATAAGAGACGGGGGAACTCACTTCGGTAACAAATTGCTGAATAATGTTCTTGCAAAGTATGTAGTTAAGCACAAGGTTTACACTGCCTATCACCCCCAAACGAGTGGTCAAGTAGAAGTTTCAAATAGAGAGGTAAAGCAGATTTTAGAGAAAACAGTAAGTGGGAATAGAAAGGACTGGGCCTAGAAGCTGGATGACGCATTATGGGCATATCGAACTGTATACAAGACTCCCATAGGTACTTCTCCATACAGGCTGGTTTATGAAAAAGCATGCCACTTGCTCGTCGAGCTTGAACACAAAGCTTATTGGGCGATCAAAAAGCTAAATACGGATATGGACTCAGCTGGTGAGAAGAGGTTGCTGCAAGACAACGAGCTTGATGAGTTTCGCTTGCACGCTTATGAAAATACCAAATTCTATAAAGAGAAGACGAAGAGGTGGCATGACCAGTATCGAGAGTTTGAGCCAGGTCAGGAAGTTCTCTTGTTCAATTTGAGGTTAAATCTTTTCTCCGGAAAGCTTAAATCTTGTTGGGCAGGTCCTTTTGTAGTAAGTGTGAGACCTCATGGAGCGGTGGAACTGCGTGATACGAGTTCAAACGGTACATTCTTAGTCAATGGCCAGAGAATAAACCATTATTGGGGTGGTGACATTGCACGTCACAAGACCTCGGTGGACTTGGCCGATGCTTAAAAATGTGGTAAGTCATGCCGCGACGTTAAATCAGGCGCTTGTTGGGAGGCAACCCAATTTTTATTGCTATCGTAGCTTAGTTTTTTTGCTTTTCGGTTAGTTAAAGTAGACTAATTTTTTTGTTTCCTTGTAATTGTAAAAATCTTAGGTGGAAATGGTGCGGGGTGCATGTAATGTATGTATTGAGTGTTCGGGTAGTCATGATTTAAAAATAAAATATATATTTAGCAAAATGGGCGCCCAGCCCAGCGCCCCATGCTGGCTGGGGCGCACTTTCCAACATGTTTAGAAGATCCAACGCCAGCCCCAGCGTAGGGCGCTGGGCTGGCGGTCAAGTATGTTATTTTTAATTTATTTTTTTCATTTTCTTTATTTTATTAAAATACCAAACCCAATTAACCCAACCTAATTACCCATATACACACACAACCTAACACATACCCAATTACCAAAATCCATCTTCCACCTAAATTAAAATAACAAAAACCCAAAACCCTCCCCCTTTCACTCTCACGCTACTGCCGAAAATTTTCTTCTTCTTCTTGCTCGGTCAGCCTGCTCTCTCTCAAGTTCTCAATTTTTCTTGCTCACTTCAATCTCAAGACTCAAAGGTATGTTTCTTCTTGTTATCTCTTTTCTTGTACTTTGGAATTTCTTAGGTATTGTAGTCTTCTTTCTCCCCCAATCCCCAAATCCCCTAGGTTTCTTAAACATACTTTGACGTTAATGTGGGTGGTTTGATTGTACACAAAATTTGGAGCAAAACTTGGTTGTGAATGTGTGTTTGAAGTAGTAAACTATAATTTCCTCTACTTCATGTAAATTTGGGAGGGCCACCTTATTCCACCATTATTGAAATAAAAGAGAAAAATTGATGCCCACAAGGTGTTTGCAAAAATGCTTAAGAGAGTAAATTTGAACAACGGTGAAGTCTAAGTAGCCTAGTGTAATTGTATATGAGGTTGGGCGAAGTGTGGGGTGTTTGGGGTTATTGTATTTTGTTGTAATCTCTTGTAAATTGTAGTTAGTGTACTAAATTAGTGTATTAATGTAGACTTTAGCTTTGTTATACTTGCACCATAGTTAAGTTACGACCATGTTAGATTAATTGAATTGTGTGGCATAGGGAAGTCTGAGTACCTATAGCCTTGTGATGACACATTGGTGCACGTCGGATCAATATCATGATTAGATTATACATAGCCTTCGGTTTTAAGTGTGGGATCATCTTACCTCTCACGATGACCTTAGGCAAAATTTCTTGATTCATTCTCATCTTTGTGTTTATCATGTGTAGGTCGCTATGGCTCGTGATGGTGTCTCTAAAGGAAAAGGGGTGGGTAAGTCCTCCTCTACTGCTCACCCTCAAAATAAACACAAGCAAGGAGAGAGTTCCTCCCGACAAACCAAGGGAAAGCAAAATGCAAGCGAGTCAACGAGTCCACCACGGCCTCGAGTGGAACTAGTTCGGGATGATGCTATCAAATGGAATGATAATTTTGTGCCATATGGAAGATATGTGTCTGAAATGGGGATAAATGTGAAGGCCTTTGAACGGAACTTCCCCGATGTGCTTCCTAGATTAATCAAAAAGAAGATGGACAAGCTCCTTGAATGTCCCGGCCCTGCAAATCTAAGCATGGTGAGAGAATTATATGCCAATTGGAACGAGGGGTTTGACAAGTCATGGGTCCGAGGAAAGGAAATTCCTATGGATAGGGAAGCCTTGTGTAGCTTCTTGGGAGTTGATAGCCCAAGTCCACGGCGGCTACGCAAGTTTTTTAAGAGTCCACGCTACCAGGCAATACGTCACACACTTTGTGGCATTGATTCTAATGCAAAATGGACCCGGACTAAGGGGAATGCGCACCTTGAGATGCTCCGGTTCGACTTCAACAAAACAACAAGGGTCTGACAAAACTTTGTGTAAGCAAGATTAATGCTGGTTGAGCATACTAGTGAGTGCACTCGAGCTCGAGTGTGCGTGATCTACTTCTTGATGACTGGGCGACCCTTAAATGTGGGTGAGCTCATGCTTGGAGAAATGGCCCGCACCCGTTTTGGAGGAAGGATCAAAAGGTTCTTTTTTGGAAATATTCTGACACTATACATGCTAGTTATGATGAGGTGGGGGAGACACCCACAACTTTGTTGGACATCAAATATCTGCTAGAATCCACATCCAAGCTCACCCAAGCTTCTAGGAATGAGAGGGACGAAAATTACAACAGGTATCTTTACAACACCTCAATGTTATCATCAGCAAGCTAGGGGTGTCAGAGGAGGAGCGCATGCACTTGCCGAATGATCTCTCCAGTTCTTCGAAGGAGATGTTGGGTATAGCACCAGGCAGTCTCATTCATCCGTATGAGGATGAAAACACTCACAAGGGATCAGACGATGAGGATGATGAGGATGACGTTATGGGACCAATGGCTTTGGTCCCCTTGGGCGAGATGATGAGCCTATTGCCGCAGTTGGTGGGCACCCTGAGGAGGCAGCATCTGACTAGCAGAGAGTTCTTTCTTTCCACCTTACTCTATTTTGAATTTATATGCATCAGGGACTATGCATTGCTTAAGTGTGGGGTGGGGGAATGCTCCTTGGAGTGTAATTGTATAATTTTTTTTTTGTTTTTCTTTCTTTGTTAGTGTCTTTGTTTTGTTTTCTTTATTACCTTTTTTAGCTTAGTTTAAGATTAACCTAGTCTAATTAGCTAAACTATATAAAAAAAATTAGAAAAAGTTTGGACTTTTCCCGACGATGGATCTGTTGGACAATTTTCTTGAGGGATTAAAGTCCGATTAAAAAAATACCAAAAAGATTTTCTTCTATTTTTTTAGGTAGTATCCCTTGGTTTTTCTTTCGACACCGGTTCTTTTTCAAGGGTGTAGCTCGAACCGGGTATTCTAGTTTAATTTTCTAATTATTATTTTTTCTTAGGAGTAGGATAAGGGAGAAAAATGAGATTGCTCTGAGGTACCTATTGACATGTTTGGTGTTGGCAAGTTAAGTTATGGCATGCACTCTGTCTTCTTGCATATATGATTTGAATGGTAATGCCCAAGTAAATTAAGTAGCCTACTCTTTGACACCTTTTTCTCAGTTGATTGACTTGTATGCCACCTAGTGCATTGTTACTTAAAAAGTCTCAACTTGCTATGCTTGCTTGACTTGAGAGTCGCACAGAACCGTCTTGAGTGAGTCAAGTTCCATGTGTGTGTAAGGGTTGTTGATATTCTGTGCTATCCTGTGTAGTCTAGAACTTGCCCCATGTGTTAATCAACGTGAAATCATTAAGTTGTGCTAGTCTAGAAGATGACATAGGCATTTCTTGGCTGATCATAAAGGTGCTTGTCACTGACAAATAAAGATTTTCCATTGCTAGCCCCATTGAGCCTATAGACCTTTTCCTTGGCAACCACATTACAAGCCGTATTCCTAGTTTGTTCTTAATTCGAGATTGTTGAATCTTTACCTCCTAAGGAACTTAATGGCTAAAAGAAGTAAGGTAAGTGTCACGACCCAATTTCGGAGTCGTGATGGTGCTTGTCGTGGAACCAGGCAAGCCTCCCTTTTTAACTAAGCTAAATTCAATTTCCAATAAAAATGTGATTTTTAGCCGAATTTATTAATAATACTAAGAATCTGAAGTTTAAAACAATGTGTGAAAAACGAAATTTAAACCTCCAACCCCGGATCAGGTATCACTCAGTCACGAGCTGCTATTAAAAAAAATAAAGAATGAAGAAATAGACAACATAGTCTCAAAATAAGTGCAACGGGTGGAATAAGGAAGAGAAGACGAGGTCGCGATCGCCAGCTGCTACCTCGACAACCCCAATGAAAACTCTAACAGCTGCTCAATATCCACTACTGGGTCCCGGNACGGACTAAACCTCAATAATTAAATCATCAGCTTACAAAATTTAGGCATGTTCACAGTTTATCAGAAAATAACAACAGAATATACTAGATATACCTCCATATGTTCTACATGCCAACATGTCACAGTGTGAAAATGCACATAGTGCTCACAACTCTCCCAAATAAGTCCACTCACTACTATATATGGATCTAAGGCCCAGGGAAGTTCCATCCCGGAATATGCATAAACACCGGTGACCGTAGTCACTCCGTACTGAGGGAAAAGAAAGGCCAGTCCAGCCCCCACGAAGAAGATCCATCCCTGGAATGCAACACTCGGACAATATCCATATCCAAGGAAGATCCATCCCTCATATAACATCAGCTTCGGTCAAGATCCATGCCCAGGGAAGATCCATTCCTCACATAACATCATCTTCGGACAAGATCCATGTCCAGGGAAGATCCATCCCTCATCATCAATGCGCTCACTGGGGGTGTAAAGACTCCGGAGGGGCCCTAGTGGCCCAAGCGCCATATCAAGCCAACAAAGGCATGATTTAAATATCGATGCAGTGTGCAATCCAATCTCATAATTGTCTCAATAACAGGCTCTCGGCCTCACTCAGTCATTACTCTTCAGTCTCACTCACATGGATCATAGATGCATCCATCATCCCGGAACAATGATAAGTATGCATATAATTAACAATACTGAGACTGAGATATGAAGTGATATGCTATAACGGGACTGAGTATATGAAATCAAATAATCACAAAATGAGATAGTAATATACGACCACTCGGGTCTCAGCATTTTCGGCGTGAAGCCTAGCATTTATACTTAACATGATTTCTAACATGTTCACAATTACCACATTAACAGAAGCACATATATCATTATGGAATAATCACTAAGCGGTGCCATGGGATAAGCCAGGCCACAATTACTCGGTGCACACCCGCACGCCCGTCACTTGGCAAGTGCGTCACCTCAACAATAGTCATAAATCATTTAGCGCGGGGTTTCGAACCCTCAGAACCAAGTTTGGAAACGTTACTTACCTCAAAAATACTATTCCGCAGTGCCTTTCCCTCTAAATTCGGCCTCTGAGTGCTCCAAATCTACCAAGTTCAGATTTTTATCATCAAATTATGCTTAAGGAATGAATTCCAATGAAAATATCAAATTTAGCTCAAAAACCCGAAATTGGTCAAAACCTGACCCCCGGGCCCGCGTCTCGAAACTTAGGAATTTTTATACAAAACTGGTTTTCATCATCTCACGAGTCCGTACATATAAAGAACACTTAAATCGGAGTTCGTTTGACCCCTCAAATCAATCACTAAAGGTCTCATAATCTCAAGCCCTAAACCCACCTTTTTCTACTGATTTTCATGAATTAAACACTGATATTATGTTCCTTAATCACCTATAATCGAGTTTTAAGGTCCAAAATATTTACCTCAACGAAGAGCACTGATTTCCCCTCTTCAAAATTGCCTCCAAGCTCTTTTCTCGTTCAAAAATGGTGTTAAAAGGTCCAATGGTCGCGGAGGGTTTGTTTATATACTGCCCAGTGATTTACTTTCCGCGATCGCAAACTTAGCCACGCGATCGCGGAGCTCCATTTTCCATCCCACTACGATCACAACCCTATTCACGCGATCGCAATGACCAACTGCCCCACTCACGCGCCCCCTCATTTACACTACGCGACCGCAACATGCTCCACGCGATCGCACTGCTCAACCTGCTCAACATCTGCGATCGCGAACACATTTATGCTATCGCAGAGAGTAAAATTATTCCCCTCTAAATTTGAACTAAGCGATCGCGTCTCGCCTTACGCGGTCGTAGTGAAGGATTTCCTGCTGCACAAAAACTAGAAAACCTACAATTCTCTAAGGCCCGAAAATGCCCGTTAACCACCCGAAATCAATCCCGAGCCCCTCGGGACCCCAACCAAAGTTACCAACACATCATAATTGATTAGTCAAACTTAGTTGCACTCTCAAAACACTAAAAATAACATCAAAACACCAAAATCATGACAGATTCAAGCCTAAGAACTTTAAAATTTCTAAAATCCACCAACGATGCCGAAACTATCCAAAACAACTCCGATTGACCTGAAATTTTGCAAACATATCCAAAATGACATTACGAACCTGTTCCAATTGTCGGAATTCCATTCCTACCCCAATATCCTAATTTCTACTACCGACCGGAAATTGCCAAAAACTAACTTTCGCCAATTCAAGCCTAATTCTATACCGGTCCTCACAAAAATATTCCGAACACGCTCCTAAGTCCCAAATCACCTAACGAAGCTTTCCTTGCCATAAAATCCGAATTTCGAGGTCGTTTACCAATAAGTCAACCCTCAGTTGACTTTTCCCATTTTAAGGCTATTTTTTAAGACTAAGCGACTAAACTCTCACTACAACCATTCCGATTTCAAGCCTACCAACTCTAACACATCAATAACAGTATAACCAACCTATGACAAGTCAATAACAATAATTTTTAATGCAAGTTCTACGTAACGACATACCGGGTCGTTACATTCTCCCCCACTTAAACATAGGTTCGTCCTCGAACGTGCCTAGAGCTATTCCAACACCACCAAAATTTGTTGTGTAACCTTCCAGGAACATATTCGGAGGTGATCCCATGTCACCCTACCCCATCTACGTCCGATTACACAACATAACTGAAATTTCATTATCAAATCCTGACCCATAAACCTTAGAACTACATTTTCACTTCTGAATCAATTTACAATATCAAAATCCCACAACTATAAACTGAATAAGTCTGAGCACACTGTAACAAGTCATATCCGTAACCCAAGATGAAATACCATGATCCACTGCATGACTCAAGAACTCGTGATGATAACTCCTAATCACAATAGTTGCTTATAACAACCCAATACCGGTAAATAACCTCTTATCAAGAAATGCCTCGCTCTTACACTTTCATATACTGCCGATGATGACAGAAACACGTAGAAACTAACAACCATTCGTCCGATCAGTCAGACATGAAGCTCCCCCTTCCCAAACAGGAATTATAGCAAATTTCTAAGCCGACTCCCGATATTTATCCTTCCAACTATGTTGTAGACAATTCTGACAATATTCATTCTAGGTCCAATGACCTCTTCTGACATGACACATCAATACAATTCGAAGCCATAACCTGTGCAACTCGCGCACTCAACAACAACATCCCAACGTAATCAAATTATATAAAAGACTCACATGAGCGGACTATCCTGCCATTAACAATTACCCTCACAACATCATGCTAAAAGCCTG